>CM056720.1:113070263-113351654 GCA_029844215.1 Przewalskia tangutica
CAAGGACATCGCCACAAGCTATGTCTCGCTATATATATAGCATACTTAAACTATATTTTCCTACAACATACGTAATATCCAATTACAATAGGACAAGATATTTACCTCGCTAAGCCCATAATTATCCAAATATAAAGTCGATCCTGGCAATCGCTTAGCTCCAACTCCGAGCGCCCAACCCGCTTTAAACCACCCTTAGAAGTTCTAACTAACTTCTACACAACACTCCAACTGACTATGGAGATTTTCCAGGTTTTGCCATGACTGACGAAGTATAATAGTATTTCCGGCTTTTCAGATAGGTATAACCTTAATACAAACAAGGTATACTACATGTAATTTGGGGCATTATAACAATACTTGAGAGTATTTCTATACCATAAAAGGTATTATACTTAAAGCAACTAGCAGTGGGGTACCCCACTACTAGCACCTCAAAGCGAGTGGGTGGCTACCCTCTACCTACCCCCACTGTGGGGGAACTCTCGCCAAGGGGCCTCACGAAAAGTGAGTGGGAAGGCTCTCAAGACTCTAGGCATTTTGACGGGGTTAAGTTCATCAAAGCGAGAGTGGTATTTATAAGACAAGCTGCGCCAACCAACGGCCAAGATCTAGCCAAGTGCTACACAAGTTGTAAGGCCAAGATCTGGCCAAGTGCACCCTAACCCTACTCCACAAATCCTCACAAATATCTACACAAATATCTTCCACCACTCGCCCATTCAATCGCCCATGGCCGCCCACTATGCCCACTCAACGAGAAGCGCTATGCCGCCTCTCGTTGGTCCAAAATGTTCCGCTTCTAAAATCCGCAAAATACTAAATGACATAGCCGAAATTCCCTACGAAAGTCGTGGAAAACGCTTTCGCCAAAAACGACTCTAACCGGTCAGGCACAAACATATTTCTACCAAAGGTGCCACATTGGTGACACGTGTCGCCCCGATTCGGCCCAAAAATATTTCATCTTCCGAAAATATCCAAAACGCCAAAATCTCAAAATCAAAGCGGCCTCTACAAAATCAGAATTTCTCCCGGCCCCACGTGACCATTTCTAAATAAAATTCCATAATTTCTAATATTCCAGAAGTCCGAATACCAACCGGGAATCCAATTCCCATTAACTAACCTTTTCCTTCACAAAACCTAAACTTTTCCGTGGAAAATCGCTTCTTCTTCCTTTCCACCTTTCGCCAGATTCTCGCACGCACGCCCCGCATACATACCCCGACTACGGCATAACATTCTTCCTTAGAAACATTCGCCCCGAATGTTCCTTCTAAGTCTCAAAACGAACACGCGCAAGATAGTCTTCACTACTATACTTACGAAACAATCCTCGCCACACCGCCACGTAAATACCCACGAAATACTTACATCCAAGTCCACGAGGAAACACCTCTAACATCACCACAAATAATACTACTTTTGTCACTTTGTCGCGAGCCTCGCTCCAACGACCCAACAAATGGTACCGGCCGCACGCGATCACGTGTTCGCCAGACACTCTAATTCTTACCATATTTCGACATCGCTTTAGTATCCAAAACCCGGTTACTATCTCTAACGAGGTCATCATTAATCGAACATTCTCGATGGATCTTCGATACTTTCCCGAACATAACAATACGAAGATCGGACGATCGCTTCCTAAGCTCTGACGTGGCAATTACTAACATATAGCAACCGCCTATTCTTCACATGAACTCAAAAGGCCCAAAGTGACTGCTAAGTTCCTTCGCTTCAAAACTCGTCACACCTCACCGTGGTACTTTCAAGAAGACCGACCAACTCGAACTCTAAGCCGCCGCCGATTATCCGCGACGATTCTCCGAGCCGCTGTAACTTCTTCTAGACAAGCTTTCACTATCCACACCACCGGAACAAGCTCAACCAACTATCTCAACTCCCGCCAACATCGAACCAATCGACCGCAACTTGCATTTCGCTTCTACAAGGCGCCACAAGACGACATCCGAACACCGAAATGGTAGCTTAAACACTTCAACCGAGACAACGATCTCACAATACCCTCGAAATCAAAACACCGCCCGAGGCGAACGCGATACGAGACTCACCAGTTCCTAGCCCGCTCGTACAAACTCCGTGAAGAGAAACACGCACTCGGCTCCACTGTCTCATAAGCGAAGGTAGCACCCTGCAACTCACAACCTTTTCGATAACATCAACACCGCCGAGGAAACGACTTCGACCAAGAACACGATAGGTCGCTCCCATCGCCCGACTCATCGTCTAACGATTCACGTAACTTGCACGACAATCCAAACACGGGCCTAACACCCTCGCGACTTAACACAAAGAGGGACCACCACAAACTGACCTTACCACTAAACCTACCGCTGGTTGACTCCGACGTAGCCTCAACCCGACCCAAGAAGGCGCAAAATACCATCTCCCCGGGAACAATCTTACTAAACACGTTACTTAAAACCCAATGGTCTTCTTAGCTCAACTACCCTCTTTCATTTCATACTACATGTGACTTATCCCAAACACACCACGCGGCACTATGCACTCCTATAAGGGTCAAACATAACACTACACCTTTCTCGAGACGGCCTTACTCTCTAAGGTCTTTGCGATAAAGCTCTAAGGCTCACACTTTCTCTATCCCCAAAATCTTACTCCTGCTAACCCACCACGATTCTAATCACAACCAACACACCGCTATCGAACATAGCACTTAAGGTATACTCACCTTGAAAGTTACCAGCGACTTCGCCGCTCGCCCTCTTCTCGCTGTCCTTCGTTAACCCGCCGATCTCTACGCTTTCTCGCCGCGCATAAGCCCGCATACGTGCCATGCTCAAGCTTCAATCAAGGATTACTCGCACAACCTTCTCTTGTAGTCATCAAGACTCGCGATACATCCAGATACTCTCGTAGCCAAATCCATACGGCAATGCGTTGTTCTCGCAATCTATATTCTCGCTCTGGCCGTGGAACCGGCGTTCACATATCATGGCCGCAGCAGAACCGCCGCCGCCATGCTTAAACTCGCTGGGCTGGACGCCGCAGAAATCCCCGAACGAAGACTACCCTAGGTAATGATTTGGCCCGCCGCCACCTCCGAACTCTACTGCAGCCTCCTGGCCGCTTGCCTCCGCCCTGCCGCCACGCGAGGCATAACGATAAGGAAATAATTTCGCCGAGGTCCAACTTACAACACGCCTCTAAGGCACGATCTCAGAGTGAGAAGAATAGTAACTAATCCTAAATATCCTATAGCCTCCTCGATTATCAAGTGGTGCACAACACACCGATAATCAAGACTCTATCGATACGGCTCAGACACTTTCCGAGGATTAATCGCTCGATACCACTTTTGTAACGACTGCCCGGCCCACATCGTGCCTTACCCTCGGCACCCTAGTTGATACATACATCGTAGAAAATCACTGAACATAAAACATGAGACATTTAACAAGTGGATATAATAAATACACAAAGCAACTAAAAATAGCTTTCAGATATACATAAAACTCCGAATAGCTTAATCTTTACAACCCCGCCACAACAAGATTATGCACTTAAGATATATTAACGACTATGACGACAGGCCTCGCCATACCCCGAATGTACAAGAACCTACAACTCGTGGAACACCTACTAAAAGATAAGCCTCCGAGAAACGGAGCTTCAAATGCTACTGAACCGTGATCCTATGAGCAGATCCACGATCGATGCATTTCTACTCATGCAGATTAACGCAGCCTCAAGGAGGTCGCATAACAGTACTAAGTATGTGAAACTGATAACATCAGAATGAAATCATACTAGTCTATATAAAGCAGAGACACGATGATAACCAAACTACGCTCACAACATAAAACAATATCACTCCAATATATCTACGGGTCTCACGCCCACAACATCAATCAGTTCGTGACATGGCCGCATGCCCCTAATATCGTGATCGGTGTAGACATGTCCATGATGCAACATACCAATGTCCCATGGCCACATGCCCCGACTGCATCGGTAGACATGTCCATGTGACTCAATAACAAGACAAAGAATCCAAATGGAAGATACCCGCAGCTTACGATCGTGTCGGGTGATGTCCAAAGGGAAACAATAAGACAACATTCCAAATGGACGATACCCGCGGCGCTACGCGATCGTCAAGATGTCCAAAGGGAAACAATAGGACAAGATTCCAAACGGACGATACCCGCGCTTACGATCGTGGTCAGATGTCCAAAGGGAAATCACAAGCGCGATAATCAAATGGAAACATACCCGCAGCGCTACGATCGCGTCAAGATATCCAAAGCGACAACTACAAGACCTTAACCAAAATGGAAGCATACCCGCAGCGCCACGCATCGTCGTGATGTCCAAAGCGGCTTAACAACAATAATACTATCAACGTGAACGCACTGCGGAATTTCTCCACACCGCAAGACGCCCAAGTAAGTTTCAACTACCAACCGAATTCTATCGAAGACGCCAGAATACGTAAAACACAACGCTTGTACAATAAAGACTATCATCACAAGCATAGGCAAGTTTCACAACAACAAGCATAGGCAAGTTTCACACAACTCAAAGTACTTTCATTTTATGCCATAGTCCAGTTTTTAACCCCAAAGTACTACATACGCTAAGTTCTTTTTAATGTAGATCCATTACTTTTATAAAAGTCACCCGATACCCGTGAGTATTAGAATGACAAACCCACCTTCCTTTTCAAAATCAAGTAACAACATTCTTTTCCTAAGTTCCAGCTTTTGCCTAGTTTCAATTACTCAAGCTTCTCATTTTCAAATGGTTTCATAGTTCCCAAACTTAATCACTGATTCCTTTTAGAACAATCGAGTAACATATGTCATATACGCGAGTAGTTTATTCTTGTTTATAACGATCTTATTACAAGAAATATGATCTAGAAAATGTAATATCATTTTGTCTCATCTTAGCTTCTATGCAGACGGAGGTTTCTACCGGTTTTAATACAACACATCATTTATTCAATACATTTTCCTTTATTAACGCTGCAGGTCTGTCGATACACATTCTCGATTCCCAAATCAAGAAACATTATCCCTTTAAAACCAAGTACTCATTACTCACGAACGAGGTTTCACACAAACATCCACATTAAAACAAATAAGTTAAGCCCTTATCTTATAAGATCAAGTCTCTTAACTTCTAACATCAAGAAACCATTTTCATTTACATAAGGTCGTTATAACTAACTTCCCATAAAGCTATTATAACACCCTATGTTTTAAACCAACCAAATCACTTTCAGCACACGACGCTCACCGCACTACATAGTTCACAACGATCATGCTAGAAAAGATAGGAAGAGGTTCACATACCTCGCGACGAGTATCGACTAATAGCAAAACGCTCCAAACAAATGGCCACTTCCTAAGCCAAGTGGATCATTCCACACGTAGCATTTCAACCTATAAGGCCACAAGGCGCTTATTAACATCAGAGAACATTCTACGTAAAAATTCGCAAAGACTCTCCCCGCAAACAGAAATCTCCTCCTCTATCTGGGCCGCCATCAAGCCAACCAGTGGGTTATACATCTAACCCGAACTGTACAATTTACTCCACAAGATTACTACACAAGTCTCATCAGAATACACCCCATGTAAAAACAGCTTCTTCAGCTTAAGTCCAAGGACATTGCCACAAGCTATGTTCGCTATATATATAGCATACTTAAACTATATTTTCCTACAAATACGTAATATCCAATTACAATAGGACAAGATATTTACCTCGCTAAGCCCATAATTATCCAAATATAAAGTCGATCCGGCAATCGCTTAGCTCCAACTCCGAAGCGCCCAACCCGCTCTAAACCACCCTTAGAAGTTCTAACCAACTTCTACACAACACTCCAACTGACTACGGAGATTTTCCTGTGGTTTCTGCCATGATCGACGGAAGTATAATAGTATTTCGGGCTTTTCAGATAGGTATAACCTTTTAATACAACAAGGTATACTACTAAGGTAATTGGGCATTATAACAATAATCGAGAGTATTTCTATACCATAAAAGTGGTATTATACTAAAGCAACTAGCAGTGGGTACCACTACAGCACCTCAAAGGAGTGTGGCTACCCTCTACTTCACCCCACTGTGGGGAACTCTCGCCAAGTGGGGCCTCACGGTGCGAGTGGGAAGGCCTCAAGACTTAGGCATTTTGACGGGTTAGTTCATCAAAGCCGAGAGGGTATTTATAAGCAAGCCAAGGCCAACCAACGGCCAAGATCTAGCCAAGTGCTACACAAGTTGTAAGGCCAAGATCAAGCCAAGTGCACCCTAACCCTACTCCACAAATCCTCACAAATATCTACACAAATATCTTCCACCACTTGCCCATTCAATCGCCCATGTACGCCCACTATGCCCACCAACGGAGGTGCTGCCACGCCTCTCGCTGTCCAAAATGTTCCGCCTCTAAAAATCCGCAAAATACTAAATGACATAGCCGAAATTCCCCACGAAGTCGTGGAAACGCTTTCGCCGAAAACGACTCTAACCGTGTCACAAGATAAACATATTTCGCCCAGCGTGCCACACGGGTGACACGTGTCGCCCCGATTCGCCCAAAATATTTCGCCTTCCGAAATATCCAAAACGCCAAAATCTCAAAATCAAAGCTGCTCTACAAAATCAGAATTTCTCCCGTGGCCCCACGTGACCATTTCCTAAATAAAATTCCATAATTTCTAATATTCCAGAAGTCCGACACCAAACTGGGAATCCAATTCCATTAACGAACCTTTTTCCTTCACAAAAACCTAAACTTTTCCGTGGAAAATCGCTCTTTCTTCCTTCCTTTCCAATCTTTCTGTCAGATTCTCGCACGCACGCCCTCGCATACATACCCCCGACTACTGGTATAACAACAATTAACACATGCAGATCATAGTATGTCTACCTATCAACCAATCTTACTACACTTAATGTAAATCAATACAAGGCTTTATAAACAAACAAGTAAATAGCCTCTTATCATTCTTAAGTCATATACCTACTTCCCATAAAGCTAGTATAACTCTTAAGCTTGTGTTAAAACCAAATATTACTCTTTTGTTAAATATGATTCATTATTCCTTCGACATACTTCAAGGTTCTTATTATTCGTGCTTAAGTCAAAAGACATTGCTGACATCATACGTGACGCTTCACCGCACTATATATACTTAATATATCATGCCAAGCGGTATAGAAGAATCACATACCTTCTCTACAAATCCACCGCCAAGTCGAGTATGTCGCGCAAGCAGAGAATCACTTATAATAGTCACGCATAACCATCAAAGTCTAGACTATTCAGAGGTCATTCTAAACAGAGGGTCCTCAATCTCTACTGAAAGTCTGGGCAAGACAACCCTACCCTGAGCCATATAAGTTCATCAGGAAAACAAATTCTATGTAAGTACAAACAGATATTCTTCTTTATACCCTTCTAAGGTGTTACAAATTAATTCTATTCTTAACAAACCTTCTAAGTATTTATACTTATTTCAATACTTCTACAAAGATGCATTCTTTAATTACAAAAGAGGGTTAGGATTATTTACTCTCGATAAGCCCAATAATATCCAAGTAAAAGTCGATCCCGAGCGAGGTTTAGCTCCTAATCCAAAGCTCCAAGTGTCTCCAAGAATCCTTAGCTTTCTCACAACTTCTACTAAGTACTACGGATTTGGGCTAGGTTAAATCGGGCATTATAACAATACTAGAAGGCAACTTTTCTATCGGGCGACGGGGGTAGGTTTCGCCAGCTAAGCTGGGGTAGCCTCGCCAAGCTTCTCAAGGGAGGCGGTTTGGACGAAACAACAAGAGTGGAGAGGGAGGGATTTGAGACTTGGGATAGATCGCTCAATTTAGGATGAAATAACTCTTCAACAAGCGGTATTTATAGGTCAAGATACGCCAACCAATGGCCAAGATTATGCCATGCAAGGCAAGTGCAGAAGTAGGATTTAGGCAAGTGTCCTTGGCCAACTTGCACACAAAATATCTATCCAACTTTATGACAAGGCTTGGCATTCAATCGCCCTAATGCCGCGACAAGTCCACCAACGGTAGGTGGAAAGCGTCGCCTCTCATTGGTCCAAAGTGTTACGCCTCTGAAAAATCCGCAAAAATAAGAAATGACATAGCCTAATTTATCCTATGAAAGCCGTGGAACGCTTCGCCTGAAAACTATTCGCTTTTGTGAGTCAGGCCCAATAATTTTCGGGCCCAAGCCTAACTTTCAAGGCTAACTCAGACGTATTCCCCACGCATATTACTCCGAAATACGGGTATAACACGAAAAGTTCTACAGACGGCGGATTCGTACGCCACACTTCACAGAGTTTAGCACGCCACAGCAGCCATCGAGGCCACGATATCCGAGCCTCCACCCCACGCCCAGAACGGAGGATATGGGTTGCAAGCGAGACGGCCCGCTTACTAGTTAGGTTTATGGCGACTTGAGACGACGGAGCCACGCAAATGCACCCTGTGGCCGATAGGTGGAGACTTCGACTTCTTAAGTCACCACCGTGTTCTATGGATCGAGAGGAGGACGACCCTCGTGAGTTTATCCGACGCTACAGCGATCATGAGAGTGATCAAGGCCTCGCAGGCAGTAGCGGTGGTATTGTTCGTGATCGGCTGCGTGATACCGCAATGACCGTTTGATTCACGGAACCGCCCTGGGGAGCACGCCTCACCAGATGGGACGATTTCGCGGCATTTCGCACATTTCTTGCCCTCATTGAGGAGGGCTCGCCGACAGATTTTTGATGTCAGGCGCGACGCGACGGCTCGGAGTACAACGTGGAGTTCGACTGCCGTCCGATATGTCCCGCTGCTATGGCAACACATGAGGACAAGTGCACCGCCACGCCACGGGCTCACGACTACTTGGCGTAAGCTTGCTCTAGCGCAATTTCTTCACCCGGCATGGACATTGCCCGCACGCAGCTTACGACTTGCGCGAGGAGCGAGAGGTCGACTGAACGACCAGATCGCCAGGCAGGCTGCAATAAGCAGGGCCTTTGGCGACTTTCGAGGCGGACCGCCAAAGAAGCAGACTAGTTATACGCTCCACCAGCATGCAGCGGTCCTCCATACCTCGTGGCATCCAGAGTATCTCAGAGCAGTCGTGCTCCGGCGGTTCGTGTTTTCTGAGTAGCAGGTTGATCAGACGAGGCCACCCTCACTCGCGTGGGCCGCAGTAGAATCCATGGGGAGGTCGTACACGTTCGAGGTTGTTTTACATGCGGCCAACAGGCCATTTTGCGAAATTGTCCCACCAGAGGTAGCGCGGATGTAGACTCTACCTGTGATCTATGGCTGGTTCATCACCTTCATACCATGCACTGCAGGTGCCCATGACAGAGCGGCGCAGATACGTGTATATCCTTAACCTCTGCAGATTAGTATGCTTGATATGGTGATCTTATTATTGTGTGCTATGTACTGATAGCTGTGTTATCATGTGTTAGAAAACATGGTTAGTCAAAGGATAAGTACTGGGTACAAGGCGCGAACCTTAGAATATTACGCTGAGACCTTAGATGTAAGTCTGCCTCGAGTACAAGACTTCATGTAATCTCGCTTGAGAGCATTACATACATAGGGTGTATTAGAGGGATAATTCCTGGTTGTGTAAGACGAGAGTGGTAGCTGTGACTTCATAGTAAGTGCATTGTTCCTGACGGAACAAGAGTACGCGACATGGGTCGGGCCGAGGACCATTCGCGGTCAACCCGCAGCCCGGTTTGGGGTGGGGTCCGCTCGAGGTGGTCCCACCGTGATAGGGTCACGAGGGTGCTAGGCCCAAGTTTAGGTAACCATCGACGGGTTCGTGGACGCGCCGACCAGACCGGACGCAAGGCCGAATGGCCTTGAGGAAATCGGCCAGCGAGATGACCAAGTTCGAGGTAGTAACCTGTGGTTGTGGAAATTGAAGCAAGAATCAAGTGTGGAACGGTATTAGAAAGAGTTCGTGTGGTAAGTACGACGCAGTAAGAAAAGGTTGTCAATACGTGTTATGGAACTAAGCGATCATTTTTCGTGAATAAGATGCGAACGAGTATCCTTTGCACCGGGTGGAGCTTTTGTGATGTTAGAGGTGTTTCCTCGCCGCTTGGATTTGAGTTTTGCGCACATGTTATATTCTCGCCATCGTGGTACGGCTATTGTAAGTATAGAATGAGACTATACCGCACACGCTTGATTAGAGGTTAAGGAACATTCGACGAATGTTTCTAAGGGGAATAATATTATACCCCGTAGTTCCGTGGTATGTATGTGAGGACGCACGGAATACGCATGAATTTTGGAAAGAAAGAAAGGCGTGATTTTTCGACTAAAAGTTTCCGGTTTTATGAAAAAGGTTCGTTAACGGGAATTGGATTCCCGATTTGGTATTTGACTTCGATTATATTAGAATTATGAGATTTTATTTTGAATGGTCACGCTGGGCCCACTGAGAAATTTATGGTTTTAGGCCCGCTTGTTTTTGAGATTTTCGGTATTTTGATATTTTCTAAGACGAAATATTTTGACGAGTAAGGGCGACACGCGTCACCCCTCGAGTGGCCACTGGTCGAATGGACAAGTGGCTAGCCACTGTCCCTCGCCGAAATGGCCATGACACTGGAAGCTATTCGTTGGCCATGTGGTGGACCCACACACACATGGCCCAATCTTGACCACCCACTTGACTTGATCATGACCCTTGATTCTTCTATAAATACCCTTGAAGACTAATTTCATCCCTCACTTGAAGTATTTCCAAGCAAAATACTCCCTCCTTTTTTGCCTTGTTTCGTCCAACCTCCCCCTCATGTGTAGAAAATACTTTGTGTATTGTGGTATGATCCAAATACCTTGGCCTAGTATCCCTAGTAGTATTCCAAAGTTGTTTTAATACTAGGAGCCCGGAAATGCTACTTTATTCCAATAGTCGCAAAAAGAAACCCTAGAAAATCTTCATGTTGTCACGACTGCCTGCCCGGATCGTGCCTCACGGCACCCAAGTAGTCATACATCGAGTAATCGGAATATAAAAACAAGACATGAAACAAATGTAAATTAAGACAGCTGAGAAAAGTCGCTTTCTGCATATATATATACAAACCAAAATCGCAAGCATCCCAACTATACAATAGACTACGCACTCTAAGGAAGTAAACCACTATGGCGACAGTGGCCCCGCCATACCCGAATGTACAAAACTATCTACAACAACATGCGGAGATCATACCCAAAAGTCGAGCCTCCTAGAAGACGAGCTCCCGACACCAAAGAAAAGATCCTAAGATCGAGGATCCGCTTACTCGCTTCCCTTTACTCATGCAGATGAATGCAAACAAGGAGGTCAAGATAACAGTACCAAGTATGTGAAACTATAAAATACTTAAATGAAATCATATCATTTTAAAACCAAATATGTACGAAACAACTAAGGTAACCGCACATACAGGCCACATCACAAACAAGAGCAGAATAGGTAAATCAGAATGTGTCTTTTCTAGGTCGCGAATGATCGGGCAAGGCTAATCGCCCGTAGTATCATCACGCATGCCTAACTCGACTCGCAGTCCGCATAGGCCACTCACATAGCCCGCATGAGGTATTCCCGCATCGAGGGTAGCTACCGACATCGCCCCGACTCGTAGTCCGCATGGCCACATAGACCGCATGGCCACAAGGAACGACACTAACTCGAACTCGTAGTTCGCGATAGGTCCTTGACCCGCATGAGGTATTCTCGAATCACGGTCCTGCATCACCGAGGTATACCCCATCGGGCGGCAAATACCCCAGATATCATGTCAAGAGGTGAGTGATGTAATACTAGCATAACGACTTATCGCTAAAACGACATAAGCACAAATAAGAACAACCTCTTTACACAAACGCTACAAGATACTAACACACATAGCATCATAATATGTCTACTTAACAAACCATCTTACTACACTTTCCAGAGATCAATACAAGTCTTTTATAAACACATAAGTAAACTGTCTTTTATCTTTTCTTAAGTCATATACCTAACTTCCCATAAAGCTAGTATAACTCTTAAGCTTCTTGTTTAAAAACAAATATTCTTCTTCTTTCAAAAATGATTTATAATTCTTTTGAAAGACTTCAAGATTCTTATTATTTAGACTCAAGTCAAAAGACGCCAAGTAAAACCATGTTCATTAACACACGACGCTCACCGTATTATATATATATTTTTAAAATATCATGCTCAAGAGTATAGAAGAATCACATACCTCCTCTACAAATCCACCGCCAAGTCGAATATGTCACACAAGCAGAGAATCAACCTATAATAGTCAAATACGCCTATCAACGCCTAGACTACTCAGACTATTCTAAGCAGAGGGTTCTTTATTCTACTAAATTTGGGCAAAGACTTCCCTACCCGTCAAGCTATACAAGTTCATCAGAATACACCCATGTAAGTACAGCCAATTCTTCTTTATTATTCTTCCGATGTGATTTCACCAATTCTTCTCAGAATATCCTTCTACCGTGATTACATGGCTCAATTCCATTCATATACTCTTCATCGTGATTACGCTCAATTCCATTCTTTAATATCCTTCTATATCTTATACTCAAGTCTTAACTATTCTTTTGTGTAATATCCAATTACAATAAGGACAAGAGTATCTACCTCGATAAGCCCAAAATTATCCAAGTATAAATGTCGATCCCGAGCAAGGTTTATCTCCTAATCAACGCCCAATCCGCTCCAAGAAACCCTAGAAGTTTCTACACAACTTCTACTATTTACTTCAACCAACTATGAAGTTTCTCTTAGGGTTTCAGCTTAGTGACAAATGGAGATAAGGTAGTATTTCTAGGCTTTAGTATAGAGGTGACTCGGAAATACTACAAGGTATAGGCTAAAGTATTTGGGAATAGTAACAATACTTTGAGAGTATTTTTCTATCCAATGGGTGTTGGCCAGTATTTCTCTAGAGGGGGGAGAGGTGTTGGATCAAACACTACAAGAGAGGGAGTGGAATTTGAGACTTGAAGATAATTTTGTGGACGAAGAATTCATCAACTCCGGGGTATTTATGTGGCTTTCAAGGGCCAAGATGGCCAAGTGGTAGGCAGTTGTAAGGTGGAGATTTAGGCAAGTATCCTTATCCATCTACTACACAAAAATATCCCACCTAACCTCGACTAAAACAAAGCCACAAAATCATCCAACCCTTGCCCATTGTCGTTCACTCGAGGGTGACAAGTGTCACCCTCTCGTTGGTCCAAAATATTTCATCTCTGAAAATCCGCAAAAATTATAAATGACATAGTTTTAATTTTCCTTCGCAAAGTTTGGAAAACATTTCGCCTGAAACGATTCTTTCGCATGTTGTGCACAAATTTCGTCCTATGCCTAACTTTAAGGCTCAAACTTTGACGCACGCCTACGCATACTGAAATACGGGTATAACATTCTCCTCTTAGAAACATTCGTCCCAATGCTCCTTCCCAAGACAGATAATGATAAAGTTCCTCATAACTTAAATACTTTGCAAATGCCTCACATGGCCACAAAACAACACTTAGGCATATATGACAATGAAAATTTACAAGTAGGAAAGTGAGTTACCGAGGCGTGGGGAATAAGTGAGGATATCGCCTCATGTCCTCTCACCTTCCCATGTCATCTCCTCCCGAGCCTGCTCCGCCACAAGACTTGACGGCCACGCCCCGTCCGCAGACGCCTAACTCGATGATCGACATCGCTTACGGAATCTCCTCATACGATAACCCTCGGCCACCGACATCACTAATCGACGTACTCTAGATGGATCCCCGATACATCTCCTCAAAGATAGAAACATGAAAAAGACGACCGCCCGGGACGGCAGATCCAACTCAGAGTAACCTTGCCTACCCTACTGACAACCGATAGGCCCAATGTACTGGGCCGAAGCTTCCTTTTCTTCCGATCTCATCACACCCTTCATGGGCGACACCTTCGTAAAACCCAATCATCAACTCGAACTCCAAATGCCGACGACGATGATCTGATATGACTTCTGGCCGACTGAGCCGCCAAGAATCGCCTCCCGATAAGTTTTACCTTATCCATCGTCGCCAACTGTGTCTGGTCCTACTAATCGCACTCGCCACATCAAACCAATTTACCTACGATCCGCACTTCCTCCCATACAAGGCCTCAAGGCGCCATCCAATACTCTGGGAGTGGCTATTATACGCAAAATCAACAGAGGCAAATGATCCTCTCCTACCTCGGAAAGTCGATAACACGTGCTCGCAAAGATATCTCAAGAGTTCTGATAGTGCGCTTCCGCCGTCCGTCGCTCGAGGATGGAATGCAGACAAGCTCACTGCTGCCCCTAATCCTTCCGAAAGACTCGTAAGCTAGCCGTAACCGCTCTCGCCGATATGATAGAAATAGGGACCATGCAACGACGATCTCTGATGTAAAGTCCGCATAATCTCACCAAAAGTCGCCCCGACGGAAGAAAGTGGCTGATTTCACACCGCCGACGATAACCCAGCTTATAATCATGCTTCCTCCGAGCGCGAGGTAATCCGTGATAAAGTCCATGCTGATCACCTCCCACTTCCGTGCTCGATCTCTATCGTCGCAACAAACCACCAGCCTCCGTGCTCTACCTTCACCGGCCGACAACACGCATCGAGCCACAAACTCGCAACGCCCTCTTCAAGCCATCCCACCAATACACGATCCGAGGTCGTGGTGCATCTTGGTCGACTCGGACGATAGAGTAACGCCATACCGCTGCGCGCTTCCTAGAACTCGCCGCCGGTCCTCGCAATATCCTAACACACAACTCGCCAACCTAGCACCCCATCAAAAAGCACTCAAAAGCGACCTTCCTCACGAAGAGCCGACACGTATCGCTCAAAAACCGATTCAAATCGTTGCTTCTTCACCTCCTCGACGACGATGGAAGACTCTGCGACTCGGCAACCTCTCGAACTCAACCCCACCGCTATCGTAATCAATCAAACTGACACCAAGGCTCGCTAATCGATGCAAATCGCGAACCATGCCCCTCCTGGGCCGCACATCCGATAGGTTACCCATCGACTCACGACTGGCGGCATCGCCACAACATCGCCTTCCCGTGGTACATTATATCGATATCATAATCCTTAAGCAACTCTAACCACCGCTCTCGTGAAGTTCACCCTCCTCCACAAGATATACCGAGGCTCTGGGGTCCGATAAATATCCACACGAACCCCATACAAATAGTGCCTCCAGATCTTCAAGGCGTGAATCACCGCGCTTACCCAAATCACGGGGCGGGTAGTTTCTCATGCTTCTTAAGTCACGGATGCGACGCTATAACCTTGCCTCGTGATCAACACACATCCAACCCGGCCCGACGATCACAATACACGATATAGCCGCCGACCCTCCGGAAGAGTAAGAACGGCGCTGCCTCTCCTTCAAGAATCGGAAACCCCGCCACACGCATCACCATTAAAACTTAGCCGCTTTCGAAGCCACCCTAGTCAATGGTGCGTAGATACAAACTTCTACGAAACCGAGCATAACCTCGCAGGCCTGTAAATCGCGAACTCCTCGAGTAGTAGGTTCAGACAACTCGATCGCTCGATCTTGGCCAGATTCACTTAATACCATCTACCACTATATGCCCAAGAAAAGCCACCAAGTCAACCTAACTCATATTTCAAAACTTGGCGATAATCACTGGGTCTCGAGAACTCTCAAAGATAGCCCTCAAATGCCCGCACGCCTCGCTCTGAGCGAATAAACCAAGATATCATCAATGAACACTATCACAAACGTGTCCAAAATGGCTTGAACACTCTCTCATCAAATCCATGAATATCACGAGCATCGTCAACCCGAAAGACACGACTCAACTCATAATGCCCGCATCGTTCTAATGCGCAGTGTGGACATCCGCCTCTCGACTGCACTGATGATAGCCCGATCGCAGCATCAATTGTTATACCTCGCATTTCCGCAGTATGTACGAGGCGCACGTACACCTGAGCCTTGGCAGGGCATAGTTTCAAATTTGTACACGTTACCGAAAGGAGTCGCTGACGAAACGCTTCCACGCCTACGCTGGGAAAATTCCGCCATGTCATTTAGTATTTTTATGATTTTTCCGAGCGATTTTAACATTTTTGGATCAACGGAGGGTGACACTTGTCACTCTCATCGACGGAGAAGGCTCGCCTCGCCGATCGCCTCTTTGTGCCTTGCTTTGTGGCTTGTTTTGTGGAGTGTTTTGGAGTGTTTTGTGGGTGCACTTGGCTGATCTCGCCTTACACTTGCCTAACACATGGATGGATCTTCGCCATCGTTGCCTTTGGTTTTGCTATAAATACCCCTCTCTCAAGACTTCTTCATCCACTCTTCACTTGCCTAAGTCTCGAGAACCTCCCCTCCTCTGCTTGACTCTCGCCCAAGAGCCCTCTCCTCAAAGGCCTTTTGGCCAAACCTTCCCCTCATGAAGCCTAAAGCCGAGAACACCCCTCCCTTGGTGGTGTTGTTCTCGCATGGTACCCCTTCAGGTATTAAAATACTCCTCCAAGTATTGTTATAATGCCCAAAATACCTTAGCCTTATACCTGTAGTATTCCAAAGTTACCTCTATACAGAGTCCTAAATACTACCTTTTGTCCTTTTAGTCTCAAACCTAAACCCTAAGGAAACCTTCACCGTTGGTTGAAGTTTTCGAGAAGTTGGATAACTTCTGCGGTTGCTCGAGCGATCGAGCACTGAGTAGAGCTAAACCTGCTCAGCGCGACATTATACTCTGATAATTTTGGGCTTATCGAGGTAAACACTCATCGCCCTTCTATCAGAATTGGAAATTACATGTCAGAATATATAGTCAAGTATACTATATATAGAACTATACTTAGTATCGTGGCAATGTCTTTGACTTAAGCTCAAGAATTAAGAACCGAATCAGACATGCGAGACTTGTGTAGTATTATCGTGTAGTAGAATTGTACACGCCCGGTTAGCAGCGCAAAACCCTCCGTCGCTCGTAGCCTACCGATAGAGAAGCGAGATTTACGCCGGCGTGGGAGACGCCAATTTTCTCGAGAATATTCTACGCCATGTCTAGATGATAATAGGCGCTGTGGCCTTATAGGTCAAGTACCTACGCATGGCGCGATTTACTCGCTTAAGGAGAGCTGATCGCTTGGAGCTGCTATTAGTCGATACTCGTCGCGAGGTACGTGAACCTCTTCCTATCTCTTCTAGCATGATACGGTGTAACTATGTAGTACAGACGCATACGTGTTTAATGTATTTGATTGTTTGAAACATAAAAGTTATAACCGCTTTATGAAGTTGGTTATAATGCATGAGGTAAGAAAACGGGTCGTGGTTTTTAAAAGATAATTGATTTGATTTATAACCGGCTTCATGCGTTATAATAAAATCTTGAAGTATTTCAAAAGATTTATGAATCGCTTTTGAAAGTGTAGTATTGTGCTTTGAAAACTTAAGAGTTATACTAGCTTTACGGAAGTTAGTATAACTACTTAAGAATGATTTATCACGTTAAGTTAAGAGATTTGATCTTATAAGATAAGAGACTTAACTTATTTGTTTTAATGTGAATGTTTCAGTGAAACCTCATTCGCGAGTAACGAGTACTTGATTTTATTTAAAGGATAATGTTTTACCGATTTCTAAATCGTAACGTATCGACGCACCACCGCAGTTAATAAAGGAAAATGTATTAAATAATGATGAATTGTATTAAAACCAAGAGAAACCTCCATCCGCATAAAACTAAGACGAGACAAAATGATATTACATTTTCAGATCACGGTCATGTAATAAGAATGTTGTAAACAAGAATAACCTACTTACGTGAAACATATATTACTCAATTGTTCTAAAAGGAATCAAATGATTAAGTTTATGAACTATGAAACCATTTGAAAACGAGGTTTCGAGTAATCAAACTAGGCAACCGGAACTTAGGAAAAGAATGTTACTTGATTTTGAAAAGGAATGGGTTGGTCATTCTAATACTACGTATCGTGACTTTTTATAAAAGTAATGGATCTCTTTAAAAGTTAACTTAACGATGTAGTACTTTGGGGTTAAAACCCTGACTTTGGCATAAAATGAAAGTACTTTGAGTCATGGTGAAACTTGCCTACGCTTGTTGTTGTGAAACTCGCTTCATGCTTGCGATGATAGCCTTTGTTGCAAGTGCGGTATTTCAGATACCGCTGCCTCGACAGATGCCTACGACTTGAGAACTTACTGACGTGTTGGCAAAGGACGGAGAATTTCACGTATGCCTCGCTGATAGTGTTATTCCACGGACTAGCTCCATGAGGTTTCTACCGCTCGCCTGGTATCCGTGGCTCGGCCGCATTTGCCCCGCCTCGCGATCGATTCGCTCGTATCCGTAGTCACCGTGACTTGCCCCTGCTCAAACAGAAGGACGGTTTCGTGATACCGCCGTTCCCGTGGTCACCGTGATTTGCCCCGGCCACCGCGCGACCGCTCGTATCCGTGAGCCCGCCGTGACTTGCCCCGTGACGCCTTCGTGGTCAGGTTGCATTGTATCAGACATTGGCACGATCGATCCTGTAGGTCAGATTTGTCCAGACGGCTTTTATAACACAGTGGGACTCGTGTTCATGATAATCCTTGGTATTGTTATATCATAAATCGCCAAGAGCTGAGGAAGAAATTCCACGCACGCAGTGATAATTCGGAGGGCGAGTCCCCGCCTCGTAATCGGGTTATATGTTATATATCGTAGTTTGGTCATCATACATGTCTCCTCGCTTATATAGACTATTATGATTTCATTTACGTGATTTACGCTTTCACATACTTGGTACCGCTGATCGACCTCCTTCGTGGCCGCGTCACGCCGCAGTAGAGGTACATCTACCGCCGATCCCCGCGCAGGATCTCATTTCAGCTTTGGGAAGCTCCGCTCCGCCTGAGGCTTATCTTTGCATGCTACCCGAAGTCCGTAAGTTCTCAGACGCTCGTGGTATGGGCGGCCCCGCCCCGCCATAGTTGTTGTATAAATCTTAGAGGTCCGTAGTATCGCCGCAGTGTGGTTGTAAAAGGATTAAACTGCTCGTGTTTTATGTATATACCGAAGGCAACCGCTTGGTTGGCCTGCTTATTTATTATATCTCTTATTTCACGTAAAGTTTTTATTTCACGGTTTTCTCGATGTCAGATCACCAGTGCCCGGTAGTGCACCAGCGACGCCCGTTCGGCGCCACAAGTGGTATCGAGCGCTTAATCCTGGAAAGTGTCTACGCATCGTGTTCAGTAGTCTTGATTATCGGCGTGTTGTGCACCACATCTATAATCGTGAGGCTATAGGACATTTAGGATTGGTTTCATTCTTCTCATTCCGAGATCGTGCCTCAGAGTCAGTGATAAGATCGACCCTCCGACGTGTTTCGCTTTACCGCCATGCCTCCGCCAGAAGGCAACCCGCCTGGCGGCAAGGCAGCAGAGGATCTCATGAGCAGAGCAATGGCAGAGACCACAAGACTGAGCCTCCGGGCCCCGCATCGAGCAGCGAGATGAGTTACAAGGAGTCGGGCCCGCACGCCGTGGTCAGGCGATTGAGGATAGCCGGACGCAGCCTGGAAGAGCACCAGGTTCACCCTAGATCGAGTAGTTCGAGGCTACGATTTTCTCGAGTCAGGCCGCGTAGTTTTACGGGTCGAGGCCCGAGGATGATCCGCAGGAGTTCATCCGGGGCCATACGATCACGAGAGTGATCAAGGCATCGGAGGTCGAAGCCAGCGTCTAGGTTCACATCAATCGCGTGATACCGCACGATCGTTTGATTCTTCGAGCCGCTCAGGAGAGCATGCACTTCCAGCGGTATGGAACGAAGTTCTCTGAGGCTTTTCTTGCACATTTCGCCTCCCTGCATTTATGAGGGCTCGCCGGCAGATTTTTGGTGTTACTGGCAGAATCCGCGCTCGGGAGTACAATGTGGAGTTCGACTCATTGGCCCAGACGCCCCGCTGCTAGTAGCTAGTATGGAGGATCGAGTGCACCGACATGTTACAGGCTCGGCGATTGCCTCAGAGTTGTTCGGCAGCTCTTCACCGCACGGACATCGCTCGCACGCAGCGTATACACTGACGAGGAGCGGATAAATCGACGAATGACTGCAAAGTCGCAGGTAAGAGGCCGTAATAGCAGGTCCTCAGACTTTCGAGGCGACCGCCTCAAGAAGCACTAGTTATGTACTCCACAAGCATGCAGTGGTCCTCCACAGCCTTTCGGACCTTCGTGATATTCGTGGAGCGTGCCTGGGCTCCTGTGTTTCAGATTTTCAGGAGCAGAGTGCTCGGACGCAGGTTGCCCTTGTCTCAGCAGTGGCCGCCAGGAAAGCTTCATAAGGGAGAATGTCGACTAACTCTGAGATTGTTATTTTTGCGCCAACAGGCCATCTCGCAAGAGATCGCCCGACTGGGTAGCACCGGTAGATAGCATGGACTACTAGAGCGCTTATGGTTCTTCACCTTCCGTAGCTGCAGATGCTTGTACACCTAAGGCCCCAGAGAGGTCGCAGCTGAGTTCCAGCTTTAGCGCCTCAACCGCCTAGTTTCGTGTATATCCTTAACCTCTAGAGTTTTGTTTGTATTGATGTTACGATGTGTTTAATGTTATGTTTGATAGCTTTGTGCTAAAATGTGATTTAGAAACCCGTTGGTGAAAAGGGTAAGTCCTCGGGTAGCTGCGAATGGAAGTGGTAGCTTTCATGACGTGAATAGTAAGATTGTTCCGGACGGGAACAAGAGTCGCGCTGGGGCCGGCCGAGGACCATTTGGCGTCAACCCAGAACCCGCCAGCGGGTCAGCTCGTGGTCCCGCCAGTGGTAGGGTCACGCAGGTGCTAGGCCCAAGTTTAGTTGACCATCGATGAGTTCGCGCGTGTTCGACCTGCATCAGTTCGAAGGCCGGAATGGCCTTAGGAAATCGAGGTTAGCGAGATGACCAAGCTCGAGGTAGCGACTCGCGGTTGGAAATGTAAGCGCGAAAGAAGTGTGGTACTGATACTAGAACGAAGTTCGAGTGTTCGTGACGCAGTACTACGAAAGCGGAGAAGTGAACGGTGTTTTCGTGGCCAGCGTGGCATGATTGTTTTCGCACGATAGCAGCTGGAAGACTATAATCGACGCCGCTTGTTTTGAGACTGTAAGAAACATTCGGACGAATGTTTCGGCGGGGAAGAATGTTATACCCGATTTCCAGAGTACGACGCGAGGGCGCACGTGTACAATTTGAGCCTTAAGCAGGCATAGTTTCAAATTTGTACACAAGTGCCGAAAGGAGTCGTTCACTAAACGCTTCACAAATTTACGCTGGGAAAATTCGCTATGTCATTTAGTATTTTTATGATTTTTCCGAGCTGATTTTAACATTTTTGATTAACTGAGGTGACACTTGTCACCTCATTGATCTAAAAGAAGGCTCGCCTCGCCGATTGGCTCTCTTTTGTGCCTTGCTTTGTGGCTTGTTTTGTGGAGTGTTTTGTGGAGTGTTTTGTGGGTGCACTTGGCTTGATCTTCGCCTTACACTTGCCTAACACATGGACGGATTCGCCATTGGTCGCCTTTGGTTTTGCTATAAATACCCTCTCTCAAGACTTCTTCATCCACTCTTCACTTGCCTAAGTCTTGAGAACCCCTCCTCCTCTTGTCGACTCTCGCCCAAGAGCCCTCTCCCTTGTGAAGGCCTTTTGGCCAAACCTTCCTCATGAGCTAAAGCCGAGAACACCCCTCCTTGTGGTGTTGTTCTCGTGGTACCCCTTTGTGGTATTAAAATACTCCTCCAAGTATTGTTATAATGCCCAAAATACCTTAGCCTTATACCTTGTAGTATTCCAAAGTTACCTCTATACGTGAGTCCTAAATACTACCTTTTGTCCTTTTAGTCTCAAACCGAAACCCCAAGGAAACCTTCACCGTTGGTTGGTTTTGGAGCAGGTTGGATAGAACTTCTAAGGGTTGTTTGGAGCGATTGAGCACTCTGAGTAGAGCTAAACCTGCTCAAAGCGCGACATTATACTCTGATAATTTTGGGCTTATCGAGGTAAACACTATCGTTCTTCTATTGTAATTGGAAATTACATGTTGTAAGAATATATAGTCAAGATACTATATATAGAACTATACTTAGTACTGTGGCAATGTCTTTGACTTAAGCCCAAGAATTAAGAATCGAATCAGACATGAGACTTGTAGTATTATTGTAGTAGAATTGTACACGCCCTAAGCGGCAAAACCCTCCGTTGGCTTCGCAGCCTACCGATGTAGAAGGAGATTTACGCCGTGGCGTGGGAGACGCGAATTTTCTCAGAGAATATTCTACGTCAGGGTCTAGATGATAATAGGCGCCTGTGGCCTTATAGGTCAAGT
Source organism: Przewalskia tangutica (assembly GCA_029844215.1). Lineage (NCBI taxonomy): Eukaryota > Viridiplantae > Streptophyta > Magnoliopsida > Solanales > Solanaceae > Przewalskia > Przewalskia tangutica. The sequence continues at coordinate 113,092,721 of CM056720.1, forward strand.
ACCTACGTATGGCGCGATTTACTTGGCTTAAGGAGAGCCGATCGTTGGAGCGCTTTGCTATTAGTCGATACTCGCCGCGAGGTATGTGAACCTCTTCCTATCTCTTCTAGCATGATACGTGTAACTATGTAGTACGGCAGACGCATACGTGTTTAATGTATTTGATTGTTTGAAACATAAAGTGTTATAACGCTTTACGGGAAGTTGGTTATAAATTTTACGTAGGTAAGAAACGGGTTGTGGTTTTTAAAAGATAATTGATTTGATTTATAATCGTTTGGGGCGTTATAATAAAATCTTGAAGTATTTCAAAAGATTTATGAATCGCTTTGAAAGAAGTGTAGTATTGTGTTTGAAAACTTAAGAGTTATACTAGCTTTACGGGAAGTTAGGTATAACGCTTAAGAATGATTTATCATGTTAGAAGTTAAGAGACTTGATCTTATAAGATAAGAGACTTAACTTATTTGTTTTAATGTGAATGTTTGTGAAACCTCATTCGTGAGTAATGAGTACTTGATTTTATTTAAAGGATAATGTTTACCGATTTCTAAATCGAACGTATCGATGCACCACCGCAAATGCTAATAAAGGAAAATGTATTAAATAATGATGAATTGTATTAAAACCAAGAGAAACCTCCATCCGCATAGAAACTAAGACGAGACAAAATGATATTACATTTTCTAGATCATGCTCAGAATAAGAATGTTGTAAACAAGAATAACCTACTCTTACGTGAAACATATATTACTCAATTGTTCTAAAAAGGAATCAAATGATTAAGTTTATGAACTATGAAACCATTTGAAAACGGTAAGCTTGAGTAATCAAACTAGCAACCGAACTTAGGAAAAGAATGTTGTTACTTGATTTTGAAAAGGAACGGGTTGGTCATTCTAATACTACGTATCGTGACTTTTATAAAAGTAATGGATCTCTTTAAAAGAACTTAACGATGTAGTACTTTGGGGTTAAAACCCGACTTTGGCATAAAATGAAAGTACTTGAGTCAGGTGAAACTCACTATGCTTGTTGTTGTGAAACTTGCCTATGCTTGTGATGATAGCCTTGTTGTGCAAGTGTGGTATTTCAGACACCGCCTCTTGACAGGGCCTGGCCGACTTGTCGAGAACTTACTGGACGGTTGGCGTGATGGAGAATTTCACGTATGCTCCTCGCTGATAGTGTTATTCCACGGACTAGCTCTCCATGAGGTTTCATCGCTCGCCCGTATCCGTGGCTCGGCTCGTGATTGCCCCGCCTCGTGACCGATTCGCCTTGTATCTCGTAGTCACCGCACTTGCCCTGCTCAGCGTAGTGACGGTTTCGTGGATACGGCTCGTTCCTCGTGGTCACCGATTTGCCCCGCCACCGCGTGACCGCCTGGTATCCTGAGTCGCCTCGCACTTGCCCCGTGACGCCTTCGTGTGGTTGCATTGTATTATTGGCACGACGGATCCGTAGTTGTACTTGTCTCAGACGGCTTTTATAACACAGTGGACTCGTGTTCATGTATAATCCTTGGTATTGTTATATCATAAACCGCCAAGAGCTGAGGAAGAAATTCCACGCACGAGTGATAATTTGGAGGCGAGTCCCCGCTCACGAATCGTTATATGTTATATAACGTAGTTTGGTCATCATACATGTCTCCGCTTTATATAGACTATTATGATTTCATTTACGTGATTACGCTTACATACTTGGTACTGGCTGTATCGAATTCTTCTTCGGCCGCTCACGCCGCAGGTAGGTACATCTACCGCCGATCCCCGCTAGATCTCATTTCAAATGCTTGGGAAGCTCCGCCTGCTTGAGGCTTATCTTTGTATGTTACCCTCGAGTCCGTAAGTTCTGTACGCTCAGGTACGCGGGCCCCGCCCCGTCATAGTTGTTGTATAAATCTTAGAGGTCTCAGGTACTCACAAGGGCGTGGTTGTAAAAGGATTAAACCGTCGTGTTTTATGTATATACCAAGGCAACTGCTTGCTGGGCCTGCGATTTATTATATCTCTTATTTCATGTGTAAAGTTTTTATTTCACGTTTTCTCTCGATGTCAGATCACTAGGTGCCCGGTAAGGCACCGTGGACGCCCGTTCGGGCCACATCAATTCGAGAAACATCTCGCACTCGCACTGGTCGAACAAATCATCAATCCCAAGGGGTATTCGTTTAATAGTCACCTTGTTCACCGTCGTAGATCACACACATGCACAAAGCCACACCATCCTTCTTTCTTCACTTAACAATACCGCCTGTGGAGAAACACTAGTTCGATGGAAGCTTTTCCAAAGAAATCTCTCACCTTCTCAACTCTCTCAACTCGCAAAAGCATTCTCAGACGAATAAAGCCGTGAAGTGGTCCGAAGACATCGACAAAACTCTATCTCCTCTCGTGAGGATACCCGAGGTCGCCTAGAAACACGCCCGAACTCTCTCGACTAAATCGATCAGTAATCTGCACTTCACCCGGAATCAAACACCCGAACGACGGTAAATATACCCTTCGCACCATCTTCCTAAATTCGAGGTAAGAAATAAACCCACCCTGGCATACACACTTGTTCCTCCCACTCAATAACCTATTTCCAGAAATCGAACCGCATCACTTTCTCTCTCAGCTACATTGGCATAGCATTAAGCTAGCCAATCCATGCCCATGATCACATCGAATCACCATGTCCAACTCTATCAAGTCCGCTAGGTCCGACGATCGTGATAAAGTCATCGGACAAGCCATATATTCGCCGAAGCTACCACCGAATCACCTAATCGCGTACTTACCTCAAAGCGGTCTATGGATACAAAGCTATATCCCTATCCTACTAGCAATAAGGAGATATATATGCAGTAGAACCCGCCCATCAAGGCATACACATCATAACCAAACCGATAAGGTACTGTGGACGACATCAAAGCGACGCCCGTCCTCGCCGGATATATAAATGCGCTCGAGGACCGCAGAATCGGGACTCGCGCCATCCTCGCCGCGACTCGGGTCCTCGAGAACCCCGCCCGGCGAAGTAATCGGAGAGACGGCAAGACCTCCGAAAGAACTCGTAGCCGACTCCTACCATACGCTCTCGCCTGACAGCTCGCAAATGACCGCCGCCGCAATCGAAACAAAGCTCTAATCGTACTAATTTCGTGAATGGATCTACCGCACGGCCACACCGGCGGGTGGTCCCGACGGTTAGCACTCTATCGCTCGACGTCAAGTCCCGGGCCCGGTCTGCCCTCAAGATGGTGTGTGAGTGCTCAGCCGTGCGGGCAAATTTAGATCGACCGAGGTCGCCCACCCCGAACTACTAAAAGCACCGACGACCGCCTTTTTCGCGCCGCTTGGCCAACTCGCCGCTTACGCCCGCATCCAAGTGCATGAGTCAGATACGGCGACGCCCACGCTCGGTCAAGCGGCTACACCCGCACAAGACTCGCCATATAATCATCTAACCCGCGACGTAGCGCACACGGTCCTCCATATTCGCCAAATGAGGGACATATCGAGCCAACGACCGAACTCGACGCCAGACTCCCTAATCAGGCGCTGCCTCAAAGAACAAAATCGTTTACCGCGTTCTCCTCATCCGCGAGGCAAGAAGTGGAGAGAAAGCCTCCCGAGAACTCGCCCAAGTAGGGGACGCGGTTTCCCGGATAACTCCCACGATCAACCAATCGATCGATCAGATCACGCAGCATTTACGGAACCAAGATCACTGACGGCCTTCAAGCTCGATCACTGCATTGATCCTTCAGAGCCGACGGATAACTCTCGCGATCATCCTCGTGCCTCGACCGAACTCGCTACAACTCGTAAAATCCCGTAGCCTCAAACCGTTCGATTCGTGAACTGCAGTACCGAACGGAATCGCCGTGATCCAAAGATATCTCGCGTTCGCCACAATCTCGCTAATAATCGGTCATTCTCAGATTTAACCTTCGCCTGTGCCGGGACTAGAGGCGGGTATCGTAGTTCGCTGGCCGGCAAGGCTACATGGAACTCGCCGTCGAGGTATCGCTCGTATAGATCGGGCTCGAGCCCTCGTGACTTCTGTCTCATTAGCAAACTTCGCCGCCTGCTTCTCTCGCCTTCTGCCTTACGCGAGGCATAATCATGCATGTAAAAGGAATACGTTAGAGGGTCCAACTTATAACACGCCTCTAAGGCACGATTCGTGAGTGAGAAGAATGGAAACCAATCTTAAATATCCTATAGCCTCCTCGACATCAAGCGGCACAACACACCGATAATCAAGACTTACTAGATACGGCTCGTAGACACTTTCCGAGGATTAATCGCTCGATACCACTTTTTGTCACGACTGCCCGGCCCGTGGATCGTGCTCGGCACCCAAGTAGTCATACATCGTAGTAATCGAATATAAAAACAAGACATGAAACAAATGTAAATTAAGACACGCTGAGAAAAGTCGCTTTCTAAGATATATATATACAAACCAAAAATCGCGCTACATCCCAATTGTATAACAGACTACGCACTCTAAGGAAGTAAACCACTATGGCGGATAGGCCCCGCCATACCCCGAATGTACAAAACTATCTACAACAACAGTGAGATCATACCAAAAGTCGAGCCTCCGAGGCACGGAGCTCCGACACCAAAGAAAAGATCTTAAGATCGAGGATCCGCTACCGCTTCCTTTACTCGCTGATGAACGTAGTCTCGGGCGAGGTCAAGATAACAGTACCAAGTATGTGAAACTATAAAATACTTAAATGAAATCATATCATTTTAAAACCAAATATGTTTAAACAACCAAGGTAATCGCACATACACATCACAAACAAGAGCAGAATAGTAAATCAGAATGTGTCTTTTCTAGGCGAATGATCAAGCAAGGCCAATCTCCCGTAGTATCATCATGCATGCCTAATCTCGACTCCGCACCGCGATAGGCCACTCACATAGCCCGCATGGTGTATTCCCCGCATCGAGGTAGCCATTCTGCGATCGCCCCGACTCGTAGTCCGCACGCCACATAGACCGCATGGCCACAAGGACCGCACACTAACCTAGAACTCTCGTAGAGCCCGCATAGGTCCCCGACCCGCATGAGGTATTCTCAATCACGGTCCTGCATCACCGAGGTATACCCCCGCACGGAGGCGCTAACCCCTGTGATATCATGTCAAGAGGCGAGCATGTAATACTAGCATAACTAGCTTATCGTTAAACGACATAAGCACAAACAAGAACAACCTCTTTACACAAACGTTACAAGATACTAACACACATAGCATCATAATATGTCTACTTAACAAACCATCTTACTACACTTTCCAGAGATCAATACAAGTCTTTTATAAACACATAAGTAAATTGTTCCTTTTATCTTCCTTAAGTCGTTATACCTAACTTCCCATAAAGCTAGTATAACTCTTAAGCTTCTTGTTTTAAAAACAAATATTCTTCTTCTTTCAAAAATGATTTATAATTCTTTTGAAAGACTTCAAGATTCTTATTATTTAGACTCAAGTCAAAAGACGCCAAGTAAAACCATGTTCGCTAACACACGCACGCTCACCGTACATATATATATATTTAAAATATCATGCTCAAGAGTATAGGAAGAATCACATACCTCCCCATAAATCCACCGCCAAGTCGAATATGTCGCTACAGAATCAACCTATAATAGTCAACACGCCTATCAACGCCTAGACTACTCAGAGACTATTCTAAGCAGAGGTTCTTTATTCTACTGGAATTTGGGCAGCACTTCTACCCGTCAAGCTATACAAGTTCATCAGAAATACACTCCCATGTAAGTACCAATTCTTCTTTATTATTCTTCCGATGTGATTTCACCAATTCTCTTCTAATATCCTTCTATGTGATTACAGTCAATCTCCATTCGTTATACTCTTCATCGTGATTACAGCTCAATTCCATTCTTTAATATCCTTCATATCTTATACTCAAGTCTTAACTATTCTTTTGTGTAATATCCAATTACAATAGAAGGACAAGAGTATTTACCTCGATAAGCCCAAAATTATCCAAGTATAAACGCCGATCCCGAGCAAGGTTTAGCTCCTAATCAACGCCAATCCGCCTCCAAGAAACCCTTAGAAGTTTCTACACAACTTACTATTTACTTCAACCAACTATAAGTTTCTCTTAGGGTTTCATAGTGACAAATGGAGATAAGGTAGTATTTCTAGGCTTTTAGTATAGAGGCGACTGGAAATACTACAAGGTATAGGCTAAAGTATTTGGGAATAGTAACAATACTTTGAGAGTATTTTTCACCCAAGGGTGTTTCGCCAGGCTTCTCTAGTGGGAGAGAGGGTGTTGGACTAACACTACAAGTGAGAGGGAATTTGAGACTTGGAAGATAATTTTATGGATGAAGAATTCATCAACTCAAGCGGTATTTATAGAGCTTTCTGGCCAAGATGGTTGGTTGCAAGTGTAAGGTGGAGATTTAGGCAAGTGTCCTTATCCATCTACTACACAAAAATATCCTACCTAACCTCGACTAAAACAAAGCCACAAAATCGCCCAACCTTGCCCATTGCCGCCCACTTGAGGGTGACAAGTGTCACCCTCTGGTCCAAAATATTTCATCTCTCAAAAACTGCAAAAATTATAAATGACATAGCCTAATTTTCCTTCGCAAAGTTTGGAAAGGTTTGCCGAAAACGATTCTTTCGTGTTGTGCACAAATTTTGTTATACCCGTATTTGCAGTATGTACGTAAGTGAATACGCATAAAAGGTTAGCCTTGAAAGTTAGGCTCGACGAAAATTATTGGGCACAACTCACAAAACGAATAGTTTTCCGACTAAACGCTTCCACAGCTTTCATAGATAAAATCCGCTATGTCATTTCTTATTTTTATGGATTTTTCCGAGAGACGTAACACTTTGGACCAATGAGAGGCGACACTTTCCACCCTCTCATCGTGGACTTGTCACGCAATAGGGCCGATTGGAATGCCAAGCCTTGTCATAAAGTTGATAGATATTTTGTGTGCAAGTCGCCAAGGACACTTGCCTAAATCCTCACCCTACACTTGCCTTGCACTTGGCATAATTGGCCATCGTCACATGTCTTGACCTATAAATACCCCTTGTCAAGAGTTATTTCATCCTAAATTGAGCAATCTATCTAAGTCTCAAATCCTCCTCTCTTGTTGTTTCGCCCAAACACACCCTCCTCGAGAAGCTCGCCGAGGCTACCCCACCCCTAGCCTCAGCCGAAACCTACCCCCTCCCTTGATAGAAAAGTTGCCTTCTAGTATTGTTATAATGCCCAATTCAACCTAGCCCAAACCCCTTAGTACTTAGTAGAAGTTGTGAGAAACTTCTAAGGATTCTCGAGCACCTGGAGCTTTGGATTGTGAGCTAAACCTCGCTCAGATCGACTTTTACTGATATTATCAGCTTATCGAGGTAAATAATCCTAACCCTCTTTGTAATTAAAGAATGCATACCGTAGAAGTATTGAAATAAGTATAAATACTTAGAAGGTTTGTTAAGAATAGAATGGAATCAGAACACCTTAGAAGCGGTATAAAGAAGAATATACGAACCGCATTTACATAGATCGTTTCACAAAGAGACTTATATAGCTCACCGGTAGGGTCACGCCCGACTTTCCGTAGAATCGAGGACCTCTGCTTAGAATGACCTACTGCATAGTCTAGACTTTGATAGTTGTCTGACTATTATAGTCGATTCTCTCGCGCACATACTCGACTCGCAAGTGGATTTCACGGTATGTACGTGATTCTTCCTATACCTCGAGCATGATATGTTATATATATAGTACGGTAGACGCATATGATAATCGGTAATGTCTTTTGACTTAAGCCCAATAATAAGAACCTTCAAGTATGTCAAAGGAATAATGAATCATATTTAATGTAAGAGTAATATTTGGTTTTAAACAAAAGCTAAGAGTTATACTAGCTTTACGGGAAGTAGGTATAACAACTTAAGAATGATAAAAGGAACTCAAGCATTTGTTTGTTTATAAAAGCCTCAGATTGATTGCTAAGTGTAGTAAGATTGGTTGATGTAGACATACCATGATATCGCATGTGTTAATTGTCTCAGAATGTCGTGAAAGGGGGTCATTCTTGCGCTTACGCTTGCTAACCTAAGAAGTCCGCAGATCGTTATTGTATCACCTACCCTCGACTTATTATACCGGTGGCTTGCCACACTTGACGCGTCTATACGCCTACGCGGCTAGACTACGCGAGTCGCGATGCTCCGTGATTGATCATTCCGGTGTTTAGCCCGACGCGGACGCCTACGCGTCCATGGACTACGCGGTTCGAGGCTATGCGATCGCGAAGTCCGTGAGGGTACCGGAGCTAGCACCCCGACGCGGAATACCTCACGCGTCTGCGACCGATGCGACTACGAAGTCCGTGACTAGGCACGCACGATACTACGGGCGGTTGGCCTTGCTTCGATCATTCGCGCCTGACTAGACCTGCTACGCTTTTCCTATTACCGTTATTGTTGATGTGGCACTATGTGCAATTGAACCGAATGTATTTGTGAAAAGGTTTTCAATACTTTGATTTCATTTAAAGTACTTTATAGTTTCACATACTTGGTACTGTCAGATCGACTCCTTCTGGGTCGCGTCATGCCGCAGTTCTAGAGGGAAGGTACTAGATCCACATCCTTAGGATCTCTACGTCAGCGCCGTGAGCTCCACTCTCCCAGGCTCGCTGGGTACGATCTCCCGTTGTAGATAACAGAGCGTTGTATTAGGTACGGCGGCCCCGTCCCGCCATAGTTGTTATTTTCTCAGAGGTCCAGAGTCATGTTGCAGACTGGGATGTAATCGCAAAACTTGGTTTACGATATACGCCGAAAGGCAACCTTTTTCTTCGATAAAATGTTCTAGTTATATCATGTCGCATGTCTTGTTTTATATTCCGCTGATTGTTCTCTCGATGTATGACTACTGGGTGCCCTGTAAGGCACTACCACGCCCCGAATGGGTCGTGACAAAAGTGGTATCAGAGCGCTAATCTCTGAAAGTGTCTATGCACCAGATCTAGTAGAGTCTGATTATCTGCAGTTGTGCACCACACCAATAATCGTGAGGCTATAGGATATTTAGGATCGTTTCCATTCTTCTCACTCGAGATCGTGCTTTAGAGTCAGGTTATAGCTCGACCTCTAACGTATTCCTTTCCTCAGAATAGCTTATGCCTCCACGTGCAACCCGGCCCGTAAGCAAGGCAAATGAGGAGCCGCTAGTATGACACGTAGGTTCACCGTGGCTCAGCCCGCCTTTACCCGAGGCAATGCCTCAGACGGCGAAGTTTACGACGCCACTGGGCCCCAAGAAGCTTAGGCCACAGCACGGCCGACGAGACCACAAAGGTTTACGCTCAGCCCCTCACCGGCAGGAGTTAGGGTACAAGGAGACGGCCCGCCACAGCCAAGGTCGTGGCCGATATGCAGGAGAGGCTCGAGGCAGCCATTCCAGCACTCGGGCCCACCCAAAGAGCACCCGCTGCTCACCGTAGGCGATAGCCTGAGGCTACTGACTTCTTAGTCAGAGCCCGCCGTAGTTTTACTGTCGAGGCCGAGGATGATCCGCAGGAGTTCATCCGCCGCTGCAGAGGATTACGCGTGGTCAAGGCTTCGTGAGACCGAGTCCGTGATATTCGGTCAGACGGCCGCGTGATACCGCAATGATCGTTCGATCTACGAGCTTTCCGGGAGAGCATGCACTCCAAAGAAGACGGGATGAGTTTTCGTGAGGCTTTTCTCACACACTTCGCCTCCGCAGATGGCGAGGGCACGATCCGATGCATTTTTGTTACCGAGGCGCGAGGACGACCGCCGTGAGTACAATGTCGAGTTTGATTCATCGCTCGATATGTCCCAAAGATTGGTAGCAGATATGGAGGATAGGGTGCATCGCCACGCCACCGCTAGACGACTATATGGCCGAAGTCTTGCGGTGTCCTTCACCAGTGCATGACATTACCCGTGACGCAGCTCATGCATTAGGATGCGAGCGAGAGACCACGGCAGACCGATATCGCAGCAGGTAAGCGCCAGACGGCCGGCTTTTGGTGGTTCTCGTGGTGGGCAAGATCGCCAGGTCCGATTTGCACCACACGGCCGTAGCACTCCTACGCCATTTTCGCGATGCCAGGCGCCAAGCGTGCCGTGGCCCCGTGACTTCTGGATTTCCGTAGCAGTGGTGCTAACCGCTCAAGGTCCGCTCAGGTGCCCGCTGCGATTCCATTCGGGAGCCATGCTACTACGGAACTTGCCATACTGCAGGCCGCAGGTCATTTCGCGAGAGTTTGCACCGGCGGCGCGGGGTAGGCCCACTGTGGTTCGCTGCCGCTTCTTCATCCCCGACAGCTACTCGCCCCGAGGGCGTGGTACGCAGAGATCGCCAGGTCGCGGCAGGTCGTGGCGCAGTCCAGCCTAGCGGTCCTCGAACCGCATTTATGCTTTGTCCACCGACAGATCGTGAGGCCTCACCGATGTCGCCACAGTACCTTATCGCCTGGCTGATGTGATATGCTTTGATAGATCCGGTTCTACTGGCCCCATATATCTCCCTTGCTAGTAGGATGTGGATAGAGCCCGAGTCCATGCACTTTCGAGGTAGCTACGCCTGGGGATTCGTGGTAGCTCGCGGTATATGAGCTTGTCCCGAATTCATTTACGCCGACTTTGCCGACTTGACAGAGTCGAGATGATCGATTTCGACGTGATCATTGGGACGGATCGGCCTCTTGCTATGCCAATGTAGACCGCAGAGAGAGTGGGCCCAGCCTCGGCGAGCCATTGTTGAGTGGGAAGGAGCACCAGATCGCCGGCGGTAGGTTTATTTCCTACCTCAAGGCTAGGAAGATGGTGCAGGGCGGTATATCTACCATCTCGCTCGTGTTTGATATCGAGGCCGCACCGCATTTTCAGACAGCCCAAAGAGTCCGAGAGTTCTCGCACGCGTTTCCGCACGACCTCCCGCATCCTCCCGAGAGGAGATCGAAGTTTTGTATAGACGCACGCTGACACTTACTTATTTCCATTCCGCCATACAGACGGCACCGCCGAGCCGAGAGAGTCAAGGAGCACTGAGTGATTTGTCGGAGAAGCGGTTTCATCGCACCTAGTGTTTCTCCCCTGGGCGCCGTATTGTTCGCGAAGAAAGGACGGACGCCACAGATGTGTGTTGATTACAAACAACAAGGTGACCATTAAGAATGTATACCCTCCCGTGATTGATGATTTGTTCGACTGCAGTGGTGCGAGATGTTTTCCAAGATTGATCCGCGATCGCTATCATCAAGTGCGAGTCGAGAGGCGGATGTCCTGGATCGCATTCCGACCAGACGCATTATGAGTTCGTGGTCATGTCTTTGTCACCAATGCTCCGCAGATTCATGGATTTGATGAACCGAGTGTTCAAACCATTTTTGGACACGCTTGTGATAGTGTTCATCGATGATATCTTGGTTTATTCTCGCCAGAGCAGAGCATGCGGAGCATTCGGCGATCAGGCCGACGCTTCTCCAGACTCAGCTTGACGCCAAGTTTTCCAAACGTGAGTTTTGGCTGACTTCGCGCTTTCTGGGCATATTGCTCGGGCCGATGGCATTCGAGTTGATACGCCAAGATCGGCGCAGACTTGCTTGCACCTACTACTCCGGCTGCAGGTTCGCAGCTTCGGGCCTCGCAGGTATTATCGCGTCGCGGAGAAGTTTGCTTTATCTTCGCACCATTGACTAGGCCGACTCGTAGGCGCCAAGTTTCGCCGGATCGATGCCAGGAGCGTGGTTTCCGCCGAAGAGAGATCGACGACCGCTCGCTTCTTACTCTTCCGCAGGTCCAGATGGTTATGTCGTGGTATCGTGACGCGCCGTGCATCGTTGGGACGCTGTGTTGACGCAAAGATGGCAGAGTTATAGCATACGCATCCCGACAAATGAAGAAACACGAGAGGAACTACCCCACCCATGATTTGGAGTCGCACCGTGATTCACGCCAAGATCCGAGGCACTATTTGTAATGGGTTCACGTGGATATTTTTACGCACCACAAGAGCCTCCAGATATCTTCACAGGAGTCGAACTTACGACGCAGACTCGTGGTTGGAGTTGCTTAAGGATTACGATGTTGATATCCCGCACTCACCCGGGAAGGCCAACGCCAGGCGTATGCCTACCGTAGGTCTACGGGTAGCTTATCGATATTCACCGGAGGAGGGGCATGGTTCGTGATTTGCATCGCTTAGCGAGCCTCGTGTCCGCTTGATTGATTCCGATAGCAGCGTTAGAGTTCGCAGGTTGCCGAGTCTTCCATCGCTGGCGAGAGCAAGAGGCAATAGCCGAGGATCCACTTTGATTCGATATCGCGGATACGCCTCTTCGCAGGGCAAGTGGTCCTGAGGTAGCACCACGGGTGCTAAGGTTTGAGGGCGTGTCGTGTTCCAGATGTTTCGTGACTTCGCAGCTGTTCTCGGAAGCACACACAAGCACTCTATCCATCCGTGGTCGACTCAAGACGTACCACGACCTTAGATCCGGTATGGTGGGATGGTTTGAAGAGGACGCTGCAGAGTTCGTAGCTCGCCCATGTTGTCGCAGCGAAGGCAGAGCACCAGAGGCCCGTGGTTTGTTACAGCGATAGAGATCCCGACCGGAAGCCGAGGTAATCAACACGGACTTCATCACGCGATTGCCTCGCACTCGTATGAGACATGATTCTATATGGGTTATCGCCGACAGTCGATTTAAATCAGCCCACTTTCTTCCCGTTAGGACGACTTTCTACCGAGGATTATGCCGCACTTTACATCCGAGAGATCGCCGACCGCACGGGTCCCTATTTCGATCATATCCGATGCAGGAGCCCACTTACGCCAACTTCTGGAGGTCCTTCCGGAGGGGTTTAGGGACGCAGTTGAGCCTGAGTACTGCATTTCATCCACGCATGCACGACGGACAGCAGAGCGCACCATCCGCACTCGAGGATACGTCGAGCCCGTGTTATCGACTCCGGTAGTTGGGAGGATCATTTGCCTCGGTTGAGTTCGCGATAATAATAGCTACCACTCCAAGATTCGGATGGCGCCTTACGAGGCTTTGTATGGAGGAAGTGCAGATCGCCGATAGCATGGTTCGACGTGGGCGAGGTACGCATGGGACCGCACTTGCGCAAAGCAGTGGATAAGGCGCTTATCCGAGAGCGCTATTGATACCGTAGTCGCATGTGGTCGACGCAGATCATCCGCCGACATCCGGAGTTCGCAAATGACGATTGGGTTTTCTCAAGCTGCCACCACGGCGGTGTGACGAGATTCGGAAGAAGGAAAACTCACCAAGGTACATCGGGCCGCTTCGCATTGTCCGCAGGTAGGCAAGGTTGCCGCGAGTTGATCTGCCGTCCGATCCGAGGCGGCATCCTGTTTCACGTTTATGCCGAGGAGATGTATCGGGATCCATCCAGTACATCCGATTGACGATGTCCAGTGATCGGGGGTTATCGTACGGCGAGGTTCCCATAGCGATAATCGATCGTCGTGTTAGCGCCCGCGACGAAGGACGTGGCTTCCGCCAAAGTCCCGTGGCGAACGAGCTTAGGAGGAGATGACGTGGGAAGCAAAGGAGGACACGAGGCGTATACCTCACCTATTCCCACACCTCCGTGTAACTCACTTTCCGCTTATAAATTTTCGTTATCATTTTGCCTAAATGTTGTTTTGTGGCCGTGTGTGGCATTTGCAAATCGCTTAAGCATGAAGAACCTTTTCGTTATCTGTCTTGGGAAGGAACATTCGACGAATGTTTCTAAGCGAGGGAGAATGTTATACCCTATTTCAGTATGTACGTAAGTGGAATACGCATAAAAGGTTAGCCTTGAAAGTTAGGCTTCGACGAAATTATCGGGCACAACTCACAAAACGAATAGTTTTCCGACTAAACGCTTCCACGGCTTTCATAGGATAAAATCCGCTATGTCATTTCTTATTTTATGATTTTTCCGAGAGACGAATACTTTGGACCAATGAGAGGCGACACTTTCCACCCTCTCATCAGGACTTGTCACGCAATAGGGCCGATTGGAATGCCAAGCCTTGTCATAAAGTTGGATAGATATTTTTGTGTGCAAGTGGCCAAGGACACTTGCCTAAATCCTCACCCTACACTTGCCTTGCACTTGGCATAATCTTGGCCATTGGTCACATGTCTTGACCTATAAATACCCCCTTGTTGAAGAGTTATTTCATCCTAAATTGAGCAATCTATCTAAGTCTCAAATCCTCCCTCTCTTGTTGTTTCGTCCAAACACACCCTCCTCAGAAGCTCGCCGAGGCTACCCCACCCCTAGCCTAGCCGAAACCTACCCCCCCTCCCTTGATAGAAAAGTTGCCTTCTAGTATTGTTATAATGCCCAATTCAACCTAGCCCCAACCCCTTAGTACTTAGTAGTAGTTGTGTGAAACTTCTAAGTATTCTGGAGCACCTGGAGCTTTGGATTGTGAGCTAAACCTCGCTCAGATCGACTTTTACTTGGATATTATTGGGCTTATCGAGGTAAATAATCCTAACCTCTTTTGTAATTAAAGAATGCATACTGTAGAAGTATTGAAATAAGTATAAATACTTAGAAGGTTTGTTAAGAATAGAATGGAACCGTAACACCTTAGAAGGGTATAAAGAAGAATATACGAATCAGATTTACATGTGACTGCTTTCACAATGAGACTTATATAGCTCACCGGTAGGTCGCTGCCCGACTTTCCGTAGAATTGAGGACCCTCTGCTTAGAATGACCTACAAAATAGTCTAGACTTTGATAGTTGTCTGTGACTATTATAGGTCGATTCTTCCGCGCGACATACTCGACTGGCGTGGATTTCACGGTAGGTATGTGATTCTTCCTATACCCTTGAGCATGATATGTTATATATATAGTACTAGACGACATATGATAATCGGCAATGTCTTTTGACTTAAGCCCAATAATAAGAACCTTGAAGTATGTCAAAGGAATAATGAATCATATTTAATGTAAGAGTAATATTTGGTTTTAAACAAAAGCTTAAGAGTTATACTAGCTTTACGGGAAGTAGGTATAACAACTTAAGAATGATAAAAGGAACTGCTTACTTGTTTGTTTATAAAAGCCTTGTATTGATTTCTAAGTGTAGTAAGATTGGTTGATGTGTAGACATACCATGATACCGCATGTTAATTGTCTTGTAATGTTGTGAAAGGGGTCATTCTTGGCCGGCTTACGCTGCTAACCAGTAAGTCCGCTGCATCGCTATTGTATCACCTACCCTCGACTTATTATACCGGTGGCCACACCTGACGCGGTCTATACGCCTACGCGGTTCATGAGACTATGCGGAGTCGCGGTATGCTCCAGGATTGATCATTCCGGTGTTTAGCCCGACGCGGGGATGCCCTATGCGGTCCACGGACTACGCGTCTGAGGCTATGCGATCGCTAAGTCCGTGAGGGTACGGGCTAGCTACCCCGACGCGGGAATACCTCACGCGTCCGTGTGTGACCTACGCGGACTACGAAAGTCCGTGACTAGGCACGCAGAATGATACTACGGGCGGTTGGCCTTGCTTGATCATTCGCGCCTAGACTGCACTGCTACGCTTTCCTATTAAGTTATTGTTGTGATGTGGCACTATGTGCAATTGAACCAATGTATTTGTGAAAAGGTTTTGAATACTTTGATTTCATTTAAAGTACTTTATAGTTTCACATACTTGGTACCGTTGTATCGACCTCCTTCGGGCCGCTCACGCCGCAGTTCTAGAGGGAAGCAGTACTAGATCCACATCCTTAGGATCTCTACGTTGGTGTCGTGAGCTCCACTCTCTCCGAGGCTCGCTTTTGGGTATGATCTCCCGTTGTAGATAGTTGTTAGTGGTATGGCGGCCCCGTCCCGCCATAGTTGTTATTTTCCAGAGGTCAGAATACGTCAGATACTGGGATGTAATCGCAAAACTTGGTTTATGTATATATGCCGAAAGGCAACCTTTTCTTCGATAAAATGTTCTAGTTATATCATGTTGCATGTCTTGTTTTATATTCCGATTGTTCTCGATGTATGACTACTTGGGTGCAGGTAAGGCACGATCCACGCCCCGAATGGGTCGTGACAAATTTCATCTATGCCTAACTTTAAGGCTCAACTTTGTACGCACGTCCCACGCATATACTGGAAATACGGTATAACGATAAGCTTGGTTGAAGTGTTAAGAAGTTGTTTAGAAACTTCTAAGGTCGCTGGAGGTCGAGCGTAGCGGATCGAGCTAAACGCTGCCGTGATCGACTTATAATCTTGGATAATTTTGGGCTTATCGAGGTAATGATCTATGTCCCTATTGTAATTGGATATTACATGTTGTAGTAATTTAGAATTGAGTATAAGATATATTGGAAGGATGATTATAAAGGATTGAATCAGATTTACATTGACCGCATTTACAAAGACTTGTGGTATTATTGTGAAGCGGAATTGAACACGCCCGTTAGACGGTAATCCGAGTTGTTGGCCCGTAGCGGGCCTTGATAGGAGAGATTTATGTGATAGCGGGGAGGTGCCAAATTTTCTCGTAGAATAAGGAATCTTGTATTTAGAATATTCTACAAGAGATCTAGAAGTTGATAGGCGTTTCACGCCATTATAGGTTGAAGTACTACGAGTAGCGTATTCTACTTGATGGGTGGAAAAGGCTAGCAAGGTTGTAGTACTGGAGCATTTTGCTAATTGTCGATAATCGTCACGGTATGTTGTCACGACCAACCTGCCTGTGGATCGTGCCTTACCCGCACCTAAGTAGTCATACATCGTAGTAATCATTAATATAAAATAAGACATGAAACAATTATAAGATAATAAAACAGGCCAACCAAAACGGTTGCCTTCTTGCATATATACAGATTTTTTTTTGAATAGTTACATCCTTTACAACCCCGCCACAACAAGATTACTGCACTTAAGAATGTAACAACAACTATGACGGACAGGCCCCGCCATACCTCGTATGTACAAGAACCTACAACTCAGGAAACATACCAAAAGATAAGCCTCCGAGAAACTGGCTTCCTAATACGCCAACTGTGATCCTATGAGCGAGGATCAACAACCTGCAGACTTCTACTCGCAGATGAACGCAGCCAAGGAGGTCGAGACAACAGTACCAAGTATGTGAAACTGAAAATATCAGAAATGAAATCATAATGCTAAAATAAAACAGAGACATGTATGATAACAAAACTACAGTTCACAACATAAAAACAATCATGTCAAGTCAGGGACTCACGCCCTTAAAGTAATCCCTCATTCCCGTGGAACTACTTCCTCACCGCCGCAGCCTAGGTATAAGTTAGGTGATACGTGTAACATGTCTCGCCCATCTCGTGGACTCGAGGTGGAATCGTGGAATACATGCTCGCCCATCTCATGGACTCGATAGAAATCGCGACATGTCTCGCCATCTCAGGACTCGAGAAATCGCACATGTCTCGGCCCATCTCATGGGACTCGAGAAATCGCACATGTCGCCATCTCATGGGACTCGATAGAAATCGCACACGTCTCGGCCCATCTCGTGGGACTCGATGAAATCGCACACGTCTCGCCATCTCATGGGACTCGAGAAATCGCACATGTCTCGCCCATCTCATGGGACTCGATGAAATCGGATGGAATACATTCCTGTTCATCCATGAACGCGGTGTCGCATGAAATACATTCCTGGCCCATCTCATGGACTCAGACGTAATCGGTGAAATACATTCCCGATTCATCCCATGAACGCGCAGACGTGTGGCCCTAACATCTAAACGCTCTTAAGATAGATTAAGATAATACCATGTTTTCCTTTTAAAACAACTAAGGTAACATTATGCCCTTCTTTTTTTTAACCAAAACACTTTCCTTCTTAAAGTCAAGTAACAACATTCTTTTCCAAAAGTTCAAGTTTGCCTAATTTCAAATATTCACATTTCTTATTTTCGAAAGGTTTCATAGTTCATAGTCTTAATCTTATAATAACATAATTCTCATTTTAAAACATTTGAGAAAAATATCACTTATGTCAGAGTCGGTTATTCTTGTTTATAACAATCTTATTAAAGCAGCCATGATCTAGGAAATGTAATATCATTTTGTCTCATCTTGGCTTCTATGCAGATGGAGGTTTCTACTAGTTTTCATATAATTAATTAGTCAATACATTTTCCTTTATTAGCGCTGAGATGGTTTGTTCGACTTATTCTCATTTCCAAATCAAGAAACATTATTCATTAAAAAAAAGTACTCATTACTCACGAATGAGGTTTCACAACTTTTTAACAAAATTCATATCAAGTCAATTAAGTTAAGTCTCTTATCTTTCAAGATCAAGTCTCTTAACTTCTTCAATCAATAAACCATTCTTTTACCTACATAGAGTCGTTATAACTAACTTCCCATAAAGCTATTATAACACCCTATGTTTTAAACCAACCAAATTCATTTAACACATGTACGTCTACCGTACTACATAGTTTACAAAACATCATGCTAGAAAGGATAGGAAGAGGTTCACATACCTCGCGACGATTATCGACAATTAGCAATACGCTCCACAAGATCAGAACTCGCTAGCCTTTTCCAATATTAAAGTTTAATACGCTACTGGTTTTACTTCCACCTATAATGGCCATAAAACGTATATAAACTAATTTTTCTTTTGTTATAATTTTCTAAATAAAATTCGGCAGCACCTCCCCCCCCCCCCCCCCGCAACCACTCAAATCTCCTCCTCTATCGAGGCCGGCTACCAAGCCAACCAGGGGGGGTTTACACTTCAAACTATCCAATTCCCATCAGAATACAAACCCTATGTAAGTACAGCCTGATTTCTTCTTTAATATTCTTCCGATGTGATTTCATTCAATTCTTTTCTCAGAATATCCTTTTATTACGCTTCTATTCTCTTCTGAATAATTCTTCTATGAATCTAATATTCATTTCTATACTACTACAGTATGTAATTCCCAATTACAATAGAAGGACAAGAGTATTTACCTCGATAAGCCCAAAACTATCCAAGTTTTAATGTCGATCCTGAGCAACGTTTAGCTCCTATTCTGAACGCTCCAACTCGCTCCAAACAACCCTTAGAAGTTCTACACAACTTCTTCTTAATACTTCAACCAACTGTGAAGATTTTCCTTAGGGTTTCGTTTTTGTGACTGAAGGGAATTATAATAGTATTTCTGGGCTTTTTGTATAGGGGTAACCTTGGAATACTACAAGGTATTTGGGCCAAGGTATTTGGGATTTATACAACAATACTTGGAGAAGTTGTTTTTCTACCAAGGAGGGTATTTCACGAAAACAACTAGGCAAGGGGGTATACTTCGCCAAGGGCCTTCTCAAGGAGGTGGATTTGGACGAAAACTTTAAGAGGAGGGAGAGGATTTTTGCCTTGGATTTTTACAAGTGTGGATGAAGAAATGTCTTGCATTAGAGGGGTATTTATAGGCCAACCAATGGCCAAGATCAAGACAAGTGGTGTGCAAGTGTAGGGTGAGGATTTATCCATGTGTCCTTATCCATCTACCACACAAAATATCCTACCTAACCCTTGACCAAAAGAAAGGCACAAAAAACGTGCCAAGAGCCTCAATTTGTTGCCCACTGGCGTGACAAGTGTCACCCTCTCGTTGGTCCAAAATATTTTATCTCTCGGAAAAATCCGCAAAAATAATAAATGACATAGCCGTATTTTTCCCTTTGCAAAGTTTGGAAAACGTTTCGTCGGAAAACAATTCTTTTTGGTAGCTGTGTACAAATTTCATCTCTAATGCCTACTTAAGGCTAAAAACTTCAGACGACGCCTCACGCATACTGAAATACTGGTATAACATTCTCCCCTCCTTAGAAACATTCGTCCCGAATGTTCCTTCTCAAGACGGATAACGATAAAGTTCCTCTAACAAGTTGCCAACGCCACACCTGGCCATAAAAATAACATACGCGAAAATACTAAACCCAAGTCCACGAGAAATCATTCCTACATCACAAAAGCTTCCACCCTGGTCTAAAGGATACTCCCTTCGCATCTTCACTCCACAACAAAATGATCTCATTTATTCTGCTAACACACGTTCTCTTTTTTCCTCACTCGTCGTACTCTTCTCGAACACTTGAACTCTTTCTAAGATAATGCACATACCTCGCCATCGCTCGTTTCCAAAATCTCCGGAGTCACTACCTCCAAACTTGGTCATCCTACCAGCCTCAATGTTATACCCCGTAGTTCCAGGGTATATAGGTGAGGATGTACGTGCGAGATTACGACAGAAATTTTGGAAAGAAAGAAAGATGTGATTTTTCGACGGAAAAGTTTCCGGTTTTTGTGAAGAAAAAGGTTCGTTAATGGGAATTGGATTCCCAGATTTGGTATTCTGACTTCTTAGAATATTTGAGAATTATGGAATTTTATTTCCGAATGGTCACGTGGGCCCACGTGAAATTTACGGTTTTGTGGGCCCGCTTAGTTTTTGAGATTTTGGCCATTATGGATATTTTCGGAGATGAAATATTTTGATTTAGTAGAGGCGACACGTGTCACCCTCTAGGTGGCCCTTGGCCAAAATTAGCTAGACAAGTGGCAAGACAAGTGGCCAAGTCTTGCTAGATATTTTGTGTGGACAAGTGGCTTGTGGGTCCCACCCACACTTGTCCCCAATCTCAACCACACACTTGCCTTCATCCTACCCCCTGGTTGTCCTATATGCACCTTAGTTGATGAAATCTTCCACACTTAGACATTTGAAGACTTGAAAACCCTCCCTTCTCCTTGACCTAGAGCTCTGGTTTTGCCCCATTTCTTGAGCAAAATTTGTCCAACAATTCTTAAACTCTCAAGTGTTCTTCCCAAGGTGTTAGGAAGATTGTGTACCAAGAGTTGGAAAAGATTTCACACCCCTAGCCTTGAAGGGATGCCTTGGCGAAAGTTGTCATCTTGAAACCCTAAGTGTTCTTCACTTTTTGAGTCAATCTTGAAGAGAAGTTGGTTAGAGCTTCTATGGGTTGCTTGTAGCGGATTGGAACGTAAAGATTTGGAGCTAAGACTTGCTTGGAGCGACTTTAAGAACTTGGATATTTTTGGGCTATTTGAGGTAGTGGAACTTAAACCTCTTTGTGAATTAGTTGTTATACATATATTATAAGTATATTATGGATTATATAATATATGGAGTAAGTTTGGAAGAGTTGGATCTTGTTAACTTGTTAAAAGAAAGGATTGGCCGCTTGCCATTAAAATGGTAAAACGTATCTTACTTGCTAAGAAGCTAATAACAAAGTAACTATAACTTATATTAAGAATGGAAATATAAGTTGGATGACTAATGAGTAAATTGGATAAGTAAAATGGACAAAGTCGCCAAGGACCCCAACTTAAGGATCGTATTTACTTTGGACCGATTTACTTTGGACCGTATTTACTTTGGACCGTATTTACATCGACGTATTTACATTTCATAAGGGAAGATTTTTCAATCGCGCCCGCTTGGGCGTGTGATCCCCTTTTTAATTATTATATTGTTATGAAGGCGTGATAGTAAACCGCGCACGGTTGGCGCGTAATCCCCTTCTTTTTACTTATTGTTGTTATGGGCGTGATAGTAAACCGCTACCGTTTGGGCGTGTAATCCCCTTCTTTATGTTGTTTAATTATTACGCCTTATATATATATATGGTATATATATTACGGTTATTCGCCTTGGTAAAAGATGGAAAAGTGAGTATAAACGGGAAGTCTTCTAAATTTCCGTAGATTTTGAGGGCTTTTTATTGGTATAAGTCTTCAATGATAAGAAAGGTTTGATAGAGTACTATGACCATTTTAGAGTGGAGTACTACGTGTGGCGTGATCTACTGGCTTAAGGAGTAGCCGACGGGTTGAAGTACTTGAGCGCTTTGCTTATTGTCGATAAATCGTCGCGAGGTATGTGAACCTCTTCCTATCTTTTCTAGCATGATTGTTGTGAACTATGTAGTACTGCAGACGCATACGTGCTAAGTGATTTGGTTGGTTTAAAACATAGGGTGTTATAATAGCTTTATGGGAAGTTAGTTATAACGACCTTATGTAGTGAAAATGGTTTCTTGATGTTAGAAGTTAAGAGACTTGATCTTATAAGATAAGAGACTTAACTTATTTGTTTTAATGTGGATGTTTGTGTGAAACCTCATTCGTGAGTAATGAGTACTTGGTTTTTAAAGGGATAATGTTTTAATGATTTCGGGAATCGAACGTATCGACACTATCATTGCGTTAATAAAGGAAAATGTATTGAATAATGATGTGTTGTATTAAAACCAAGAGAAACCTCCATCCGCATGTAAGCTAAGATGAGACAAAATGATATTACATTTTCTAGATCATGGTCATGTAATAAGATCGTTATAAACAAAGAATAAACTACTCACATATATGACATATGTTACTCAATTGTTTTAAAAGAGATTAAGACTATGAGTTATGAAACCTTTCTAAAATAAGTGACTTGAGCATTTGAAAATGAGAAGTTTGAGTAATTGAAACTAGGCAAACCGGAACTTAGGAAAAGAATGTTGTTACTTGATTTTGAAAAGGAATGTGGGTTGGTCATTCTAATACTATGGGTATAGGTGACTTTTATAAAAGTAATGGATCTCTTTTAAAAGAATTTAACGTAAGTAGTACTTTAGGGTTAAAACACGGTCTTTGGCATAAAATGAAAGTACTTTTAGTTGTGTGAAACTTGCCTATGCTTGTTGTTGTGAAACTTGCCTATGCTTGTTGTTGTGAAACTTGCCTATGCTTGTGATGATAGCCTTTGTTGTGCAAGTGTGGTATTTCGTATTTACCGCTCTCGATAAGTAGGCCTACGACTTGTCGAGAACTTACTGGAGCGTCTTTGGCGGTGATGGAGAATTCCACGGGTATGTTTCCATTTTGATTCTTGTCTTGTTGTTGATGTCACATGGACATGTCTACACCGAGGTAGAATTCCGGCATGCGTGCGCGCGGTTGATCACCCAAGATATTATTGTTGATGTCATACGGACGGTTCACACCGAGGTAGAATTCCGGCATGCGCCACGGGCATTGGTATTATTGTTGCATCACGACATGTCTACACCGATGCAGACTCCGGCATGCGCCGTGATGCGAACATGATTGATGTTGTGGGCGTAAGACCCATAGTTATATTTGAGTGATGACTTGAGGGCGAGTCCCCGATCGATACGATCGCTTTTATGTAGTGAATCGTAGTTTGGTTATCATACATGTCTCCCGCTTTATATAGACTAGTATGATTTCATTACGATTTTTACGCCACATACTTGGTACTGTTGTATCGACCTCCTTCGGCCGCGTTCATGCCGCAGTAGAGGTACATCGGCCGTGGATCCTCGCCTAGGATCTCGCCAATTTGGGAAGCTCCGTTTCTCGGAGGCTTATCTTTTGGTATGTGTTCCCCGAGTTGTAGGTTCTTGTACATTCGTGGTATGGCGGGCCCCGTCCCGTCATAGTTGTTGTAAATCTTAGAGGTCTGTAGTATCGCTGTGGTGGTTTGTAAAAAGGGATTAAACTGCTCGCTTTGAAAGAGTTGTATTTATTATGTTATCGAAGGTAACCGTTGGGTTGGCCTGCTTTATGTTCATATATCTGTTTCTTGTTTAAGTTTTATTTTCCACGTTTTCTCGATGATTGTATCACTAGGGTGCGGGATAAGGCACCAAGAATGCCCCGAACGGTCGTTACAAAAGTGGTATCGAGCGATTAATCCTCGGAAAGTGTCTACGCACCGTGTCTAGTAGAGTCTTGATTATCGATGTGTTGTGCACCACATCTATAATCGTGAGGTCGCAGGACATTTAGGATTGGTTTCCATTCTTCTCATTCCGAGATCGTGCCTTAGAGGCGTGTTGTAAGTCGACCCTCCGACGTATCTCGCTTTTACCGCTATGCCTCCGCAAGGCAACCAGAGCCCTGAAGGGCAAGACACCGAGGAACCGCTAGTGAGATACTGAGGAGTACGAGGGCGCAGCCCGCACAAGACTGAGGTCAGGCTTGAGACGGCGGTTTTGTGACGCCGCCACCCCAAAGAGAGGTTAGAGCCGCGGAATGGCTGCTGAGACCGCAGACTGAGCCTCCAGCCCCACACCGCGTGCAGGAGATGGGTTATAAGGAGATGGCCCGATTCTTGCCGCCGTGGTCGTGGCCGATATGAGGATAGGCCGGATCAGCAGCCTGCCCAAAGAGCACCGCCGTTCACCCCGAGCGATAGTTTGAGGCTACGGACTTTCTCGAGTTAGCCCGCCGAGTTTTATGGGTCGAGGCTCGAGGATGATCCGCAGAGTTCATCCGGCAGCTACAATGATCACGCGTGATCAAGGCTTGAGACCGAGTCCGTGACCTTTGTTCGCGACGGCCGCGTGATACCGCAATCGATTGGTTTGATTCATGGAGCTTTCCGGGAGAGCATGCACTCCAGCGGATGGGATGAGTTTTGGGCGTTCTCACGCACTTCTTGCCTCCGCAGATGAGGGCACGCCGCAGATTTTTGATGCTTAGACAGGCGCGTGCGGTTCGAGTACAATGTGAGTTCGACTCATCGGCCCAGACGTCCCAGCGTTAGTAGCTAGTATGGAGGATCGAGTGCACCGATATGTTCTGGCTCGATGATTACATGTCGAGGCATGTTCGGGAGTAGCTCTTCACCGCATGGACATTGCCCGCACGCAGCTCATCTGACCGATGTGAGGCACGGAGAGGTCGACGGAATGACCAAGATCAGCGAGAGGCGAACAGTGGTCCTTTGGTGACTTTCGAGGCGGACCGCCAAGAAGATACTAGTTTTGTACCTCCGCCCGGTCAGAGTGGTCCTCCACAACCTTCGAGTATTCGGAGCGGTCGTGGCTCCAAGGGTTCGTGTTTCGGGAAGTAAGGGTGTTGGCGGACGGTCACCCCTACCTCGGTGTGGTCGATGTGGTAGACCGCATTTCGGAGTGTCGTGGTGCCAGGAGCTTGTTATTTTTGCGCCAGGCCATTTTGCGAGGAACTGTCCACTGCGGTATACGGATATTACGACTCGGCCACCGGATCGATGGTGGTTCATCGCTTCTACGCATGCTCGCAGGCGTGCCTATGATTAGAGTGGAGCGGTAGCCGGGTATATCCTTAACCCTCTAGAGTTTGGTTTTGCGCGATATGATGATCTTATTATTGTGTGCTATGTACGTATAGCGTTGTGTTGTTTGTAAGTTAGAAAACATGGTTAGTTGGAAGGATAAGTGTGGGGGCATGGAAAGTGTGAACCTTAGAGTTTTATACGTGGAGACCTTAGAGGCGAGGCCGCTTGAGTGGGTGATTTTACGGTTGGTCTTTGCCGATGTACTTGGTATGCGGGGAAATATTGTGGGATAATTACATGGGTAGTGTGAGATGGAAGTGGTAGCTTTCATGGCGTGAATTAGTAAGATTGTTCCGGATCGGGGAACAAGAGTCGCGTTTAGGTCGGGTTGAGGGCCATTTGCGGGTCAAACCGCAGCCCATTTTGAGGTGGGTCGGTTCGAGGTGGTCCCGCCGGTGGTAGGGTCACGAGGGTGCTAGGCCCAAGTTTAGGTAACCATCGTGCGAGTTCGTGGATCGTTGCTCAACCGGAATCGGATCGTGAAGGCCGGAATGGCCTTAGAGTAAATTGAAGCTAGTGGAGCCGTTGTAAGATTAGAAATGATTCTCGTTGGCTTGGATTTGAGTTTTGGCGCACATGTTATATTCTCGCCATTGGTGGCGTGATCGATTTTGTAAGTATAGTAGTGAAGACTATACCGACACAAGTACGTTTGGAGACTTAGAATGAACATTCGACGAATGTTTCTAAGGAAGAATGTTATACCCCGTATATCCATGGTATATAGGTGAGGATGTACGTGCGAGATTACGACAGAAATTTTGGAAAGAAAGAAAGATGTGATTTTTCGACTAAAAGTTTCCGTTTTGTGAAGAAAAAGGTTCGTTAATGGGAATTGGATTCCCAGATTTGGTATTCGGACTTCTTAGAATATTTGAGAATTATGGAATTTTATTTCCGGAAATGGTCACGTGGGGCCCACGGGTGAAATTTACGGGTTTGTGGGCCCGCTTAGTTTTTGAGATTTTGGCCATTATGGATATTTTCGAGATGAAATATTTTGACGAGCAGTGAGGCGACACGTGTCACCCCTAGGTGGCCCTGGCCGAAATTAGCTAGGCAGTGGCAAGACAGTGGCCAAGTCTTGCTAGATATTTTGTGGACAAGTGGCTTGGTCCCACCCACACTTGTCCCCAATCTCAACCACACACTTGCCTT
This sequence comes from Przewalskia tangutica, assembly GCA_029844215.1. Lineage (NCBI taxonomy): Eukaryota > Viridiplantae > Streptophyta > Magnoliopsida > Solanales > Solanaceae > Przewalskia > Przewalskia tangutica. The sequence continues at coordinate 113,119,121 of CM056720.1, forward strand.
CATCCTACCCTTGGTTGTCCTATATATGCACCCTTAGTTGATGAAATCTTCCACACTTAGACATTTGAAGACTTGAAAACCCTCCCTTCTCCTTGACCTAGAGCTCGCGGTTTGGCCCCCATTTCTTGAGCAAAATTTGTCCAACAATTCTTAAACTCTCAAGTGTTCTTCCCTAAGGTGTTAGGAAGATTGTGTACCAAGAGTTGGAAAAGATTTCACACCCCTAGCCTCAAGGACGGATGCTTGGCCGAAAGTTGTCATCTTGAAACCCTGAGTGTTCTTCACTTTGGAGTTGAATCTGAAGAGAAGTTGGTTAGAGCTTCATGGGTTGCTTGTAGCGGATTGGAACGTAAAGATTTGGAGCTAAGACTTGCTTGGAGCGACTTTAAGAACTTGGATATTTTTGGGCTATTTGAGGTAGTGGAACTTAAACCTCTTTTGTGAATTGGTTGTTATACATATATTATAAGTATATTATGGATTATATAATATATGGAGTAAGTTTGGAAGAGTTGGATCTTGTTAACTTGTTAAAAGAAAGGATTGGCCGCTTGCCATTAAAATGGTAAAACGTATCTTACTTGCTAAGAAGCTAATAACAAAGTAACTATAACTTATATTAAGAATGGAAATATAAGTTGGATGACTAATGAGTAAATGGATAAGTAAAATGGACAAAGTCCAAGGACCCCAACTTAAGGATCAGATTTACTTTGGACCGTATTTACTTTGGACCGTATTTACTTTGGACCGTATTTACATTGACCGTATTTACATTTCATAAGGGAAGATTTTTCAATCGCGTTAGTTTGGCGTGTGATCCCCTTTTAATTATTATATTGTTATGAAGGCGTGATAGTAAACCGCGCACGGTTGGCGCGTAATCCCCTTCTTTACTTATTGTTGTTATGGAGGCGTGATAGTAAACCGCGTTACCGTTTGGGCGTGTAATCCCCTTCTTTATGTTGTTTAATTATTACGCCTTATATATATATATGGTATATATATTACGGTTATTCGGGCCTTGGTAAAAGATGGAAAAGTGAGTATTGTTATACCCCGTAGTTCTAGGGTATGTATGCGAGGACGTACGTACGAGAATACGACAGAAAGATTGGAAAGGAAGAAAGAGGCGATTTTTCCACGGAAAAGTTTCCGGTTTTTGTGAAGGAAAAGGTTCGTTAATGGGAATTGGATTCCCAGTTTGGTATTCGGACTTCGGAATATTAGAGAATTATGGAATTTTATTTTCGAAAATGGTCACGTGGGCCCACTGAGAAATTTACTGTTTTGTAGGGCCCACTTTGTTTTCGAGATTTTGGCCATTATGGATATTTTCTAAGATGTTTTATTTTGGGCCAATAGGAGGTGACACGTGTCACCCCGCCAGGTGGCTTAGCCGAATGGCATTTGTGCACAACACCCTGTTAGAGTCGTTTTCAATAAACGCTTTACATAACTTGCGAAGGAAAATTCCGGCTATGTCTTTTCTCATTTTTATGGATTTTTCCGAGAGACGAACATTTTGGACCAACGAGAGGCGCACTTGGCACCCTCTCATCAGCGGGCAAGCGGCGCTGCTTGGGCGAAAAGGGTGTCAAGTGGTAGATATTTTGGTAGATATTTTGTGAGGGTTTTGAGGAGTAGGGGCTGGGGCACTTGGGCATATCTTGGCCCTACACTTGTGTAACACTTGGCTCAATCTTGGCCTTTGGTTAGCCTTGGCTTGTCTATAAATACCCTCTCCCTTTGATGAATTCATCATCCATTCCTAAATGTTTCTAAGTGTAAAATCCTCTCCTCCTTGTGTTGAGTTCGCCATGGCCTCCCCTTGTGGCCGAGAGCACCCTCTAGGGGTGCTAGCCGAAGTAACCCCTCCTAGAGTTGCTAGCTGGTACCACCAGCCTAGGTTGTTTTCGTATAATACCCCCTTGTTGTGGTATAGAAACACTCTCCTAGTATTGTTGTTATGTCCAAATACCTTGGCCCAAATACCGTGTAGTATTCTAAGGTTATACCTATACGAAAGCCTTAAATACTATTATACTTCCCACCACAAAACCAAACCCTAGGAAAATCTCCATAGTCAGTTGAGTATTGTGAAGAAGTTGGTTAGAACTTCTAAGGGTGGTTTAGAGCGGGTTGGGCGCTCGAGTGGAGCTAAACGATTGCCCAGATCGACTTTATACTTGGATAATTATGGGCTTAGCGAGGTAAATATCTTGTCCCCTTTTGTAATTGGATATTACATGTCGTTAGATTATATAGTTGAAGTATACTATATATATATAACTGAACGTAGTTGTTGGCAATGTCTTTTGACTTAAGCCTGAAGAATAAGGAATCCAATCGAATCAATTACATAGGGCGTATCAGACATGAGACTGTGGAGTAGAATTGTACTGTCGGGTTAGATGTATAACCCCCTCGTTGGCTTAGTAGCCGGCCTCGATAGAGAGGAGATTTACGCCGGGGAGTGCTGTAATTTTCGTAGAATGTTCTACGATGTTAATAAGCGCCTTGTGGCCTTATAGGTTGAAGTGCTACGTGTGGAATGATCCACTTGGCTTAAGGAGTAGCCGATCGTTTGAGCGTTTGCTATTAGTCGATACTCGCCGCGAGGTATGTGAACCTCTTCCTATCTCTCCTAGCATGATATGTGTGAACTATGTAATGCGGTGACGCATACGTGTTTGATTGTTGTAAACATAAAGTGTTATAACGGCTTTATGGGAAGTTGGTTATAATAGCTTTATGTAGTTAAGAAAATGGGTTGTGGTTTTGAAAGATAATCGATTTGATTATAATCGACTTGTTATGTGTTAATGAAGAACTTGAAGTATTTCAAAGGTTTATAAATCATTTTGAAAGAATATGTGTAGTGATGTATTTTTGAAAACTTAAGAGTTATACTAGCTTTATGGGAAGTTAGGTATAACGGCTTAAGAATGTTTTACTGATTTTGGAAATCAGGATGTGTATCGACAAACCACTGCAGCGTTAATAAAAGGAAATGTTTTGAATAATTAAGTATTGGTAAAACCAGTAGAAACTTCCATCTGCATAGAAGCTAAGATAAGACAAAATGATATTACATTTCTAGATCATGGCTGCTGTAATAAGATTGTTATAACAAGAATATCCTACTCACATAAGGCTTATGTTTCTTAGATTGTTTAAAAGAGAATTATATTCTTGAATGAATAAGACTATGAACTACTGAAACCTTTCTAAAATAAGAAACGTGAGCATTTGAAATTAGGCAAACTTGGGCGTTTGGAAAATAATGTTGTTACTTGGTTTTACAAAGGTAAGTGTTTTGGTTTACTTAAAAAGACAACTCTATTTTATACTACGTATTGTGTGACTTATGTGATAGAACGGATCTTTTAAAGATTTAATGTATGAACGTTGGGGTTAGATACTCGAACTTGTTAGTAGAAAGTACCTTGGGTGAATAACTTGATTGTATTGGGTTGTGATAGCCTTGTAATACTTTCTTGTTGATATGATAAGTAAACATGTTAGGATCTACTTGTGTTAGTATCTTGTGATTGTTATGTAAAGGGGTCATTCTTGTTGTGCTTACATTGTTAAAAGGTAAGTCCATCAGATTGTTATTATATCACCTACCCTCGATCGTATACCGCAGGCTTACCACCGATGCGTCTATACGGCTATGCGGTCCTTGAGACTACGCGAGTCGCGTAGGCTCGTGATTGATCGATCATTCCGGTGTTTAGCCTGATGCGGGAATTCCCTATCACGGTCTCACGAGGACTATGCGTCCTTGAAGGGCTACGGCTGGTCAGTCCGGGACGGATCAGGTGGTTAGGTCGCTTTGACGCGGTATACCTCGGGTGGTCTAGGACCGTGATTCGAGGAATACCTTATGCGGTCTGTGTGTGACCTATGCGAGTCGCGAGAGTTCCAGAATAGACGCCAAGACATTGATACTGGGCCGCGGCGGCCGATCTGTGGTGCGGTCTAGAAAGACCTCGTGATACAGTTTGTGGCATTTGTGGTACTGGGGGTCTTAGTAGTCGGCTATGCCTTCGTACTTACCCCGTACGGTCTTATTGTGATGACTTTGAGGGCGTGAGTCCCTGACTTGACATGACTGCTTAGTTGTTGTGAACTGTAGTTTGGTTATCATACATGTCTCCTGCTTTATATAGACTACTATGAGTTCATTCTGATGTACTTTACGATTTCACATACTTGGTACATGTTGCATCGACCTCCTTGAGGCCGTTCACGCCGAGTTGAGGTACATCAGTCGTTGATCCTAGCTCTCAGGGTCACAGTTCAGCGTTTGGGAAGCTCCGTTTCTCCGGAGGCTTATCAGTGGTATAGTCCCCTGTCGTAGTAAGTGTTTACATTCAGGGGTTTGGCGGGGCCCTGTCCCGCCATTGTGGTCGTATCATTCTTAAGTGCGTAGTAATCTTTAGGGCGGGGTTGGTAAAAGGATTAAAGTATTCATTTGTAAAAGAGTTGATGATTATATATATGCGACGATGCAAGTTTTCACAGATTATTGTTTTATATTTACGTTATCTCACGTTGTTGTTTTATGTTCCGTGATTACTCGATGTTGTGTCACTAGGGTGCGGGGTAAGGCACGATCACGCCCGCCGTCGTGACAAAGTGGTATCGAGCGCTTAATCCTCGGAAAGTGTCTGCGCATCGTATCCAAGAGAGTCTTGATTATCGGTGTGTTGTGCACCACGCCAATAATCGTGAGGCTATAGGATATTTAGGATTGGTTTCTATTCTTCTCACTCGAGGTCGTGCCTTAGAGTGTGTTTTAAGTTGGACCTCTAAACGTATTTCTTTCCTTACCGCTATGCCTCGCGTAGGCAACCGTGGCCCGTGAGGGCAAGGCGAAGCCGAGGAGCTGCGAGTAGAATACAGAGGTCATGAGAGGCACAGCCCAATCATTACCTAGGTAGTGCTTCGTTCGGGATTTCGCGGCGTCGCTAGCCCCAGCGAGTTTAGCATGGCGGCGCTCCTACTGTCCACGATATTTGAACCGGTTCCGCCCACGAGCGAACAGAATGTAGATTGCTGGCGACCACATTAGCCATGGATTTGGCTACGAGATTATACCGTGTACCACGAGTCTTGATGACTACCTAAGAAAGGGTTGTGCAAGAGTAATCCTTGATTAGGCTTGAGCATGGCCACGTATGCGGCTTATGCGCAGCAGCCGAGAAACGTAGAGATCGACGGTTAACCAAGGCGAGAAGAGGGCGGGCGGCGTCCTTCTGACTTTCAAGGTGAGTATACCTTAAGTGCTATGTTACGATAGCGGTGTGTTAGTTGTGATTAGAAATCATGGTGGGTTAACCGAGTAAGATTTTGGAGGATAGAGAAAGTGAGCCTTAGAGCTTTATACGCAAAGACCTTAGAGGTAAGGCCGTCTCGGGTAGACGTATGTTTATGTTTGACTTTATAGGAGTGCATAGTGCACGTGGTGTGTTTGGGATAAGTCCCTATGTAGTATGAAATGAAAGAGGTTATTTTAGCTAATAATACCGCTATGTTTTCTTAACCTGTTTAGTAAGATTATTCCTTCGAGGAGATGGTATTTTGCGACTTGACGGGTCGGGTTGAGGCTACGCGGGTCAACCCGCGGTAGGTTTGGTGGTGAGGTCAGTTTGTGGTGGTCCTCTCTTGTGTTAGGAGTCATGAGGTGTTAGGCCCGTGTTTAGTTAACCAACGACGAGTTCGTGGATGCGTTCGACCGGTGGTGGTCGATGAAGCAGCCCATCGTGTTCTTGATCGGGACCGTTCACTCGGCGGTGTTGATTTATCGAAGGTTGTAAGGCTGCAGGGTGCCTACCTTCACCTTATGGCGCATGGTGGAGCCCGTGTTACGGCTGTTTTGTTTCTCGAAGTTTTACGAGCGGGGTTGAGGACTGGTGAGTCTCGACCGCATTCGCCTCGCCATGTGTGGATTTCGAGGTAGTTGTGAGGATTGTTGTCTCCTTGGAGGAGCGTTTGAGCTACCATTTCGGTGTTCGGATGTCGCCTTATGAAGCCTTGCGGGCGGAAGTGTAAGTCTTGGTCGATTGGTTCGATGTTGGCGGGGTTCGATAGTTAGTTGATGCTTGTTCCAGCGGTGTGGATAGTGAGCTTGTCTGAAGAAGTTCGCACGGGAATCGTATGATAATCGATGTCGGCACGCCAGAGTTCGAGTTGACGGTCGGTCTTCTTGAAAGTACCACCGGTTAGGTGTGAGAGTTTGGAAACGAAGGAACTTAGCCCGAGTTACTTTGGGCCTTTGTGAGTTCATGTGAAGAATAGGCCGAGTTGCTTATATGTTAGCATTTGCCGTCCGGCTTAGGAGGAAGGGCGTCCGGTCTTTCGTATTGTTATGTTCGAAAGTATCAAGATCCATCCGAATGCTCGATTAATGATGACCACGTTAGAGATAGTAACCCGAGTTTTGGATACTAAAGCGATGTCGAAATGTGGTAAGAATTCAGTGTCACGAACGGTGATCGCGCGGCCGGTACCATTTGTTGGAGTCGTTGGAGCAAGGCTCGCGACAAAGTGACAAAAGTGGTATCGATGACTAAGGAAGTATATTTTGACCCGGGAAGAGGTATTTGTGGATGTAGAGGTGTGTCCTCGTGGACTTAGATGTAAGTTTTGCGCAGTGTTTCCATGGCCGTGTATGGCGAGATTGTTCTCGTAAGTATAGTAGTGAAGACTATATTGGCGCCGTTTGTTTGAGACTTAGAAGGAACATTCGGAATGAATGTTTCTAGGAGGGAGAATGTTATACCCCGTAGTTCTAGGGTATGTATGCGAGGGCGTGCGTGCGAGAATCTGTAAAGATTGGAAAGGAAGAAAGAGGCGATTTTTCCACGGAAAAGTTTCCGGTTTTGTGAAGGAAAAAGGTTCGTTAATGGGAATTGGATTCCCAGATTTGGTATTCGGACTTCTGGAATATTAGAGAATTATGGAATTTTATTTTCGAAAATGGTCACGTGGGCCCACGGAGAAATTTACTGCTTTGTGGGGCCCACTTTGTTTTGAGATTTTGGCCATTATGGATATTTTAGGAAGATGTTTTATTTTGGGCCAATAGGAGGGTGACACGTGTCACCCCGCCTGCGTGGCTTGGCCGAATGGCATTTGTGCACAACACCCTGTTAAGTCGTTTTTTCGGCTAAGCGTTTTACATAACTTGCGAAGGAAAATTCCGGCTATGTCTTTTCTCATTTTTGCGGATTTTTCCGAGAGGCTAACATTTTGGACCAACGAGAGGCGGCAGCACCCTCTCATCAGTGAGCAAGGTGGCGCTTGGACGAAAAGGGGTGTCAGTGGTAGATATTTTGGTAGATATTTTGTGAGGTTTTGAGAGTAGGGGCTAGGGGCACTTGGGCATATCTTGGCCCTACACTTGTGTAACACTTGGCTCGATCTTGGCCTTTGGTTAGCCTTGGCTTGTCTTATAAATACCCTCTCCCTTTGATGAATTCATCATCCATTCCTAAATGTTTCTAAGTGTAAAATCCTCTCCCTCCTGTGTTGAGTTCGGCCAAGGGCCTCCCTGTGGTGGAGAGCACCCTTCTAGGGTGCTAGCCAGAGTAGCGCCCTCCTAGAGTTGCTAGTAGTGGTACCCCTGCCTAGGTTGTTTTCGTATAATACCCCTTGTTGTGGTATAGAAATACTCTCCTAGTATTGTTGTTATGTCCAAATACCTTGGCCCAAATACCTTGTAGTATTCTAAGGTTATACTATCTGAAAGCCCGGAAATACTATTATACTTCCCACAGTCCAAAACCGAAACCCTAGGAAAATCTCCATCAGTTGGAGTATTGTGAAGAAGTTGGTTAGAACTTCTAAGGGTGGTTTAGGCGGGTTGAGCGCTCGGAGTGGAGCTAAGCGATTGCCCAGATCGACTTTATACTTGGATAATTATGGGCTTAGCGAGGTAAATATCTTGTCCCCTTTGTAATTGGATATTACGTATCGTTAGATTATATAGTGAAGTATACTATATATATATAAGCGAGCGTAGTTGTTGGCAATGTCTTTTGACTTAAGCTGAAGAATAAGGAAGCCAGTCGAATTGTAATTACATAGGGTGTTACAGTGAACTGTGGAGTAGAATTGTACCCGTCGGGTTAGATGTATAACCCCTGGTTGGCTTAGTGGCGGCCTCGATAGAGAGGAGATTTACGTTGTGGCGAGAAGTCTTTGTCGAATTTTACGTAGAATGTTCTACGATGTTAATAAAGCGCTTGTGGCCTTATAGGTTGAAGTGCTACGTGTGGAATGATCCAGCAGCAGGAGTAGCCGTTTGGAGCGTTTTGCTATTAGTCGATGCTCGTCGCGAGGTATGTGAACCTCTTCCTATCTCTCCTAGCATGATATGTGTGAACTATGTAGTGCGGTGAGCGTACATGTGTTTGATTGTTGTAAAACATAAAGTGATATAACGGCTTTATGGGAAGTTGGTTATAATAGCTTTATGTAGTTAAGAAAATGGGTTGTGGTTTTCGAAAGATAACCGGTTTGATTATAACTGACTTGTTATGTGTTAATGAAGAACTTGAAGTATTTCAAAAGGTTTATAAATCATTTTGAAAGAATATGTGTAGTGATGTATTTTTTGAAAACTTAAGAGTTATACTAGCTTTATGGGAAGTTAGGTATAACGGCTTAAGAATGTTTCTTGATTTTGGAAATCGGGATGTATCGACAAACCACTGCAGCGTTAATAAAAGGAAATGTTTTGAATAATTAAGTATTGGTAAAACCAGTAGAAACTTCCATCTGCATAGAAGCTAAGATAAGACAAAATGATATTACATTTCTAGATCATGGCTGCTGTAATAAGATTGTTATAACAAGAATATCCTACTCACATAAGGCTTATGTTTCTTAGATTGTTTAAAAGAGAATTATATTCTTGAATGAATAAGACTATGAACTACGAAACCTTTCTAAAATAAGAAACGTGAGCATTTGAAATTAGGCAAACTTGGACGTTTGGAAAATAATGTTGTTACTTGGTTTTACAAAGGTAAGTGTTTTGGTTTACTTAAAAAGATCATACTCTATTTTATACTACGTATTGTGTGACTTATGTGATAGGAACGGATCTTTTAAAGATTTAATGTATGAATCGTTGGGGTTAGATACTCGAACTTGTTAGTAGAAAGTACCTTGGGTGAATAACTTGATTGTATTGGGTTGTGATAGCCTTGTAATACTTTCTTGTTGATATGATAAGTAAACATGTTAGGATGCTACTTGTGTTAGTATCTTGTGATTGTTATGTAAGGGGGTCATTCTTGCTGTGCTTACATTGTTAAAAGGTAAGTCCATTGTACTGTTATTATATCACCTACCCTCGATTGTATCTGAGGGCTTGCCACCCTTGATCTTGGTCTATACGGCCTATGCGGTCCTTGAGACTATGCGGAGCTGCGGTAGGCTCCAGGATTGACTGATCATTCCGGGTGTTTAGCCTGATGCGGGGGAATTCCCTATGCGGTCTCTGAGGGACTATGCGGTCCTTGAAGGGCTATGCGGGCTGCGGAAGTCCAGGACGGATACCGGAGATTAAGGCACTTTGACGCGGTATACCTCGGGTGGTCTAGGACCGGGATTCGAGGAATACCTTATGCGGTGCGTGTGTGACCTATGCGGGCTGCGAGAGTTCGAGGAATAGACGCCGCATTGATCTGCGGGCCGGGCGGCCCGATCTGTGGTGCGGTGCAGAGAGACCTCGTGATCTGATTTGTGGCATTTGTGGTGCCGGGGTCTTAGTAGTCGGCTATGCCTTCGTACTTACCCCGTCGGTCTTATTGTGATGACTTTGAGGCGTGAGTCCACGACTTGACATATTTGCTTAGTTGTTGTGAATGGTAGTTTGGTTATCATACATGTCTCTGCTTTATATAGACTACTATGATTTGATTCTGATGTTACTTTCATTCATACTTGGTACATGTTATCGCGACCTTCGGAGGCCGTTCATCTGCGAGTTGAGAGTACATCAGTCGTTGATCCTAGCTATCAGGGTCACAGTTCAGCGTTTGGGAAGCTCCGTTTGCTCCGGAGGCTTATCAGTCGTATAGTCCCCTGTCGTAGTAAGTGTTTGCATTCAGTGGTTTGGCGGGGCCCTGTCCGCCATTGTGTCGTATCATTCTTAAGTGCAGTAATCTTGTTGTGCGGGGGTTGGTAAAAAGGATTAACATTCATTTGTAAAAGAGTTGATGATTATATATATGCAGACAAGTTTTCCTGATTATTGTTTTATATTTACATTATCTCATGTTGTTGTTTTATGTTACGATTACTCGATGTTGTGTCACTAGGGTGCGGGGTAAGGCACGATCACGGGCCCGATTTGGGTCGTGACAAGTATAAACGGGAAATCTTTGCGAAATTTCCGTAGATTTTGAGGCTTTTTATTGGTATAAGTCTTGATGATAAGAAAGGTTTGATAGAGTACTATGACCATTTTAGGAGTGGAGTACTACGTGTGGCGTGATCTACTTGGCTTAGGAGTGGCCAAGCGGGTTGAAATACTTGGGCGTTTTGCTTATTGTCGATAAATCGTCGCGAGGTATGTGAACCTCTTCCTATCTTTTCTAGCATGATTGTTGTGAACTATGTAGTGCGGTAGGCGTCATGTGCTAAGTGATTTGGTTGGTTTAAAACATAGGGTGTTATAATAGCTTTATGGGAAGTTAGTTATAACGACCTTATGTAAGTGAAAATGGTTTCTTGATGTTAGAAGTTAAGAGACTTGATCTTATAAGATAAGAGACTTAACTTATTTGTTTTAATGTGGATGTTTGTGTGAAACCTCATTCGTGAGTAATGAGTACTTGGTTTTAAAGGGATAATGTTTCACGATTTGGGAATCGAATGTGTATCGACAGACCATTGCAGCGTTAATAAAGGAAAATGTATTGAATAATGATGTGTTGTATTAAAACATTAGAAACCTCCATCTGCATGAAAGCTAAGATGAGACAAAATGATATTACATTTTCTAGATCATGATTCTTTGTAATAAGATCGTTATAAACAAAGAATAAACTACTCACATATATGACATATGTTACTCGATTGTTTTAAAAGAGATTAAGACTATGAGTTATGAAACCTTTCTAAAATAAGTGACTTGAGCATTTGAAAATGAGAAGTTTGAGTAAGTGAAACTAGGCAAAAGCTGGAACTTAGGAAAAGAATGTTGTTACTTGATTTTGAAAAGGAATGTGGGTTGGTCATTCTAATACTATGGGTATAGGGTGACTTTTATAAAAGTAATGGATCTCTTTTAAAAGAACTTAGCGTATGTAGTACTTTGGGGTTAAAAACCCGGACTTTGGCATAAAATGAAAGTACTTTGAGTTGTGTGAAACTTGCCTATGATTGTTGTTGTGAAACTTGCCTATGCTTGTTGTTGTGAAACTTGCCTATGCTTGTGATGATAGCCTTTGTTGTGCAAGTGTGGTATTTACGTATTCTGGCGTCTCGATAGAGGCGGTCGACTTGAGAACTTACTTGGAGCGTCTTTGGCGGTGATGGAGAATTCCACGGGTATGTTTCCATTTTGATTCTTGTCTTGTTGTTGATGTCACGTGGGCATGTCTACAGAGGTAAATTCGGGCATGTGGCCGTGCGGCGAGGTTGATCACCAGTGATATTATTGTTGATGTCACGTGGGCGTGTCTACCAGAAGTAAATTCGGGGCATGTGGCCATGGGGCATTGGTATTATTGTTGCATCATGGACATGTCTGCCGTCACGAGTCAGGGGCATGCGCCGTGATCACGAACATGATTGATGTTGTGGGCGTAAGACCATAGTTATATTTGAGTGATGACTTGAGGCGTGAGTCCACATTGGACATGGCTAACTTTTATGTGGTGAAGCGTAGTTTGGTTATCATACATGTCTCTGCTTTATATAGACTAGTATGATTTCATTCTGATATTTTCTGATTTCACATACTTGGTACTGTTATCTTGACCTCGCTTGAGTGCGTTCATCTGCATGAGTGAGTCATCGGTCGTGGATCCTCGCTCTTAGGATCTCGATTCGGCGTTTTAGGAAGCTCGTTTCTCAGGAGGCTTATCTTTTAGTATGTGTTCCACTGAGTTGTAGGATTCTTGTACATTCGGGGGTATGGCGGGACCTGTCGTCATAGTTGTTAAATCTTAAAGGTGAAATGCTTTGTTGTGGCGGGGTTTGTAAAGGGATTAAAGCTGCGTTTTGAAAGAGTTGTATTTATTATGTTATTGGAAGGTAACCGTTGGGTTGCTTTTTATGTTCATATATCTGTTTCTTGTTTAAGTTTTATTTTCATTTGGTTTTCGATGATTGTATCACTAGGGTGCGGGATAAGGCACGATGCGGGCCGGGCGAGTCGTTACACTCGATCTCCTTTAAGGCCATTCCGGCCTTTGCGATCCGATTCTTGGTGAACATATCCATGAACTCATACGATGGTTACCTAAACACGGGCCTAGCACCCTCGTGATCCTACCACTGGCGGGACCACGAACTGGCCACCTTAATCAAGACGGGTTGACCCGCGTCGCCCTCAAGCCCTCCGTCGTGCAGAACTCTCTTGCTTCGATCCGGAACAATCTCACAACTCAGTCGGGAAAACCTAGTGATGCTTAGCTCAACTACCCTCTTTCATTTCATACCACTCGAGACTTATCACGCAACTATATCCCACGTATACTATACGCGATAAAGGTCAGCATAACCGTAAATATTTTACTCAAGATGGCCTCGCATCTAAGGTCTCTGCGTATAAAACTCTAAGGCTCACTTTCTGTCCCCAGACTTACCCTTAACCATGTTTCTAAACACAATTCTAACATAATGCTATCTGAACATAATACTTAGCACTTCATCATATCATCTACGCATACTAGTCTCTGAGGGTAAGAATATGCACATACCATCTGCTCCACTCTAATCATAGGCCTTCCACTGCGAGGCGCATAAGCGTTGAAGCGATGATCTGCCATTGACCGATGGTGTGTCATTCTACTGTATCCATGCTTTAGGATAGTCCCTCGTCCACGTACGGCGGCTGCGGGTGAAACAAGCACGATGAAAGGCGACACTCCGGGATGGCGTTTGCGCGTCGTGCACCGAGGAAAGCATGAACGTGGCTAGAACCCGTGTATGCACGTGAACGGAAGCCACGGAGCTCGACCGACCGAATACCTGAGCGTCACGAAGGCGCGGAGGACCACTGTCTTGGCGGAGTACATAACTAACTCTTCGAGGCGGTTCGCCTCGAAAGTTACCAAAGGACCCTATTGCAGCCTCTTACTGCGATCTCGGTCGTTCCGTCGACCTCTCGCTCGCCTCATCAGTCATAAGCTGTATGCGGGCAATGTCCATGCCCGGTGAAGAGCTACTGAACAAGCCTACGCCAGTAGTCATCAAGCCGGTGGCGTGGCGGTGCACTCTGTCCTCCATGTCGGCTACTAATGCGGGGACGTCTGAGCTAATGAGTCAAACTCCACATTGTACTCCCGAATGCGCCGTCGCCTCAGCGTCAAAAATCATCGGCCGAGCCCTTCATCTGTGGAGGCAAGAAATGTGCAAGAAATGCCACGAGAACTCGTCATACAGTGGAAGTGCATACTCTCCGGGACAACTCCGCGAATCAAACGATCATTCTTTGTATCACGGCCGTCGACGAACCTAAGACCACCGACTCGGTCTCGAAGCCTTGATCACTCTCATGATCGTAGCTGTCGAATGAACTCCTGCGGATCATCCTCGGGCCTCGACGTAGAACTCGGCGGGCTACTGACTCGAGAAAGTCCGTAGCCTCAAACTATCCGATCTAGGGTGAACCGTGGTACTCACGGAGCGGAACCGCGCGTCGGCCTATCCTGCGTGTCAGCCCACGATCACGGCGATGGCCATCTCTTTGTAACCCATCTCCTCTGCTCCGGTGTGGATGGAGGCTCAGTCTTGTGGTCTCGCGACATGCTGCGGCCTAAACTCTGGGGTGGCGGCGTCAAAACTTCGCCGTCTGAAGCACTATCTCGGTAATATTTGGCTTGCGCCCCGTACTCCTCTGTATCCTACTAGCGGCTCCTTGGCCTTGCCCATCTGGGCGGGTTGCCTTGCGCGGCGGAGGCATAGCGGTAAATACGAAATACGTCGGAGGGTCGACTTATAACCGCACTCTACAGGCACGATCTCGAATGAGAAGAATGGAAACCAATCCTAAATGTCTGCGGTCTCACGATTATAGATGTGGTGCGCACATCGATAATCAAGAACTCTACTAGACACGGTATGTAGAAACTTTCCGAGGATTAACTACTCTGATACCACTTTTGTCGGCCGAACCGGGCCGTGGTAGTGCTACCGGGCACAGTAGTCATCATCAGTAATCGGCTAAATATAAAATAAGACATGAAACAATTATAAGATAATAAAGCAGCAACCAAAGCGGTTGCCTTCGCATATATCTGAAATTTTTTGAGCGATTACATCCTTTACAACGCCTACAGCGGTACTCTGAGACCTCTAAGAATGTAACAACAACTATAGCGGGACGGGGCCCATACCTGTATGTACAAGAACCTACAACTCGAAAGCATGCCAAAGATAAGCCTCGGAGAAGCGGGGCTTCCGTCTGTGGCGTGATCACATGGCGAGGATCAACAACGATGTACCTCACTGCGGCATGAGCGGCCCGAAGTCGATCGCCAGATACCAAGTATGTGGCGAAAAATCACGTAAATGAAATCATATGATCTAAAATAAAGCAGGAGACATGTATGATAACAAAACTACGATTCGCAACATAAAAACAATCATGTCAAGTCGGGGACTCACGCCCAAAGTCATCCCTCGTGCGTGGAACTCGCGCCCGGCTGGCAATCTAGGTATAAGTTAGGTGATCGTGTAACGTGTCTCGGCCCATCTCGTGGACTCGAGGTGGAATCGTGTGGAATACATGTCTCGGCCCATCTCGTGGGACTCGATGAAATCACACATGTCTCGGCCCGTCTCATGGGACTCGATAGAAATCGCACATGTCTCGGCCCATCTCGAGACTCGATAGAAATCGCACATGTATCGGCCCATCTCATGGGACTCGATAGAAATCGCACATATCTCGGCCCATCTCATGGGACTCGATAGAAATCGCACATGTCTCGTCCCATCTCATGGGACTCGATAGAAATCGCACATGTCTCGGCCCGTCTCGTGGGACTCGATAGAAATCGCACGTGTCTCGGCCCGTCTCGTGGGACTCGATAGAAATCGCACATGTAGCCCGTCTGTGGGACTCGATAGAAATCGCGTGTCTCGGCCCGTCGTGGGACTCGATAGAAATCGGATGGAATACATTCCCGGTTCATCCCGTGAGCAGCGGTGTCGCATGAAATACATTCCCGGTCCGTCATGGACTCGGTATCGAATCGGTGAAATACATTTAGATTAAATCCCGTGAGCAGCGGTGTCGTGTGGCCCTAACATCTAAGCGCTCTTTTAAGATAGATTAAGATAATACCATGTTTTCCTTTTAAAACAACTAAGGTAACATTATGCCATTCTTTTTTTAACCAAAACACTTTCCTTGCTTAAAGTCAAGTAACAACATTCTTTTCCAAAAGTTCAAGTTTGCCTAATTTCAAATATTCACATTTCTTATTTTGAAAGGTTTCATAGTTCATAGTCTTAATCTTTTAATAACATAATTCTCCTTTTAAAGCAGTTGAGTAATATATGCCTTATGTGTGAGTAGGTTATTCTTGTTTATAACAATCTTATTAAAGCGACCATGATCAGGAAATGTAATATCATTTTGTCTCGTCTTGGCACATGCGGATGGAGGTTTCTACTAGTTTTCATATAATTAATTAGTCAATACATTTTCCTTTATTAGCGCTGATGGTTTGTTAGACCATTATTCTCATTTAAATCGATAAAACATTATTCATTAAAACCAGTACTCATTACTCATGAATGAGGTTTCACAACTTTTAACAAAATTCATATCAAGTCGATTAAGTTAAGTCTCTTATCTTTCAAGATCAAGTCTCTTAACTTCTTCAATCAATAAACCATTCTTTTACCTACATAGAGTCGTTATAACTAACTTCCCATAAAGCTATTACAACACCCTATGTTTTAAACCAACAAATTCATTTAACACGTATCGTCTACCGTACTACATAGTTTACAAAACATCATGCTAGAAAGGATAGGAAGAGGTTCACATACCTCGCGGCGATTATCGACAATTAGCAATCGCTCCACGATCTTGTAACCTGCTAGCCTTTTCCACTCTTCAAGTAGAATACGCTACTCGTAGTACTTCCACCTATAATGGCCATGGCGTCTATCGGCTCATAGATCTCTTAGTAGAATATTCTGAGAAAATTCGGCACCTCCCCGCAACCATGACCTCAAATCTCCTCCTCTATCGAGGCGGCTGCAAGCCAACCGAGGGGTTTACACGTCAAACTATCAATTATGCTAAATACGATCTATGTAAATCTGATTCGATCTTAACTGCTAATATTCTTGATGTGATTTGGTTCAATTCTTTTACGTAATATCCTTCTATTACGATTCTATTATCTTCTGTAATACCATACATGAATCTAATATTCATTTCTATACTACTACGGTATGTAATTCCCAATTACAATAGAAGGACAAGTATTTACCTCGATAAGCCCAAAACTATCCAAGTTTTAATGTCAATCTGAGCAACGTTTAGCTCCTATTACGAGCGCTCCAACTGCTCCAAACAACCCTTAGAAGTTCTCACTTCTTCTTAATACTGACCAAATGTGAAGATTTTCCTTAGGGTTTCGTTTTTGTAGTGAAGGGAAGTATAATAGTATTTACAGGCTTTTGTATAGGGTAACCTTGGAATACTATAAGGTATTTGGGCCAAGGTATTTGGGATTTATACAACAATACTTGGAGAAGTTTTTCTACCAAGGGAGGGTATTTCACGAAAACAACTAGGCAGGGGGTGGGGTATGCTCTCGGCGAGGGCCTTCTCGAGGAGGGGTGGCTTTGGGCGAAAACTTTAAGAGGGAGGGAGAGGGATTTTTGCCTTGGATTTTTACAAGTGTGGATGAAGAAATGTCTTGCATTAGAGGGGTATTTATAGGCCAACCAATGGCCAAGATCAAGACAAGTGGTGTGCAAGTGTAGGGTGAGGATTTATCCATGTGTCCTTATCCATCTACCACACAAAATATCCTACCTAACCCTTGACCAAAAGAAAGGCACAAAAAATGTGCCAAGAGCCTCAATTTGCCGTCCACTTGAGGGTGACAAGTCGTTGATCCAAAATATTTTATCTCTCGGAAAAATCCGCAAAAATAATAAATGACATAGCCGTATTTTTCCCTTCGCAAAGTTTGGAAAACGTTTCGTCGGAAAACAATTCTTTTGGTAGTGTACAAATTTCGTCTCTAATGCCTACTTAAGGCTAAAAACTTTTGTGCGTGCGCCCTCACGTACATACTACGGAAATCTGAGGGTATAACATATGTGAACCTCTTCCTATCCTTTCTAGCATGATTGTTGTGAATTATGTAGTACGGTAGACGTACATGTGCTAAGTGATTTGGTTGGTTTAAAACATAAAGTGTTATAATAGCTTTATGGGAAGTTAGTTATAACGACTTTATGTAGGTAAAAGAATGATTTATTGATTTTAGAAGTTAAGAGACTTGATCTTGAAAGATAAGAGACTTGACTTATAAATGACTTGATAGAAATATTCAGGACTTGGTTTGTGTTAAGCGGTTGTGAAACCGCTTTTATGAGAAATGGGTATTTGGTCTTTAAAAGGAACTTGATTTTAAAAGAAAAGAGACTTGAGGAATTGAAGAGTTTTTGGTTTAAAAGAGAGACATGGTTTTGTCTTAAATTGGTTTAAAACATAAAGTGTTATAACAGCTTTATGGGAAGTTAGTTATAACGACTTTATGAAAGCAAAAGAATGGTTTTATCATTGGTTTTAAAATGGTAACTTGATTTAAGTATAGGTTACTTGTTTTGAAAAGAGTAAGTATTTGAGTTTTAAAGAGTATACTTGATGTTGTTTTAAAAGGAAGACACTTGGTTTAAAAAGTATAGAGTACTTGATTTTAAAAACCTTGTAAAGGTTTTTACGAAAGTAAAGTAATTTGGTTTGAAAAGGAAATGTGTTTTTGATACTACGAGTATTAGTATCTTTTACGTAAAAAGAGGTATTTTTGAAAGAATGAAAGTAGGTATTATTTTTGGGTTTTGAAACCCGTATTGTTGACATAAAATGAAAGTACCTTGAGTTGTGTGTAACTTGCCTATGTTTGCGTGTGATAGCCTTGTCGTGCTAGTATTGTATTTCTATACCACCGCGTCTCTCGATGGAGGGCCGGCTGATTTGTTATGATCTTACTTGGATGTCTGGCGATGTGGAGCATTCCGAATGGTCTCTGCGGTTATTATTCCATGGAATAGCTCTCCATGAGGTTTTACTGATTCGGCTTGGTATCTGGTAGTTGGCTCTCGTACTTGCCCCGAAGTCGTGGTTTTCGACGAGTATCGGTAGTTAGCCTTCGTACTTGCCCAGTTCGATTTTGTGGCGAAGTCTCGTGATTCCGACAGTATCACGGTAGTTAGTCTTCGTACTTGCCGCCAGACTTCGTGGCGCGAGCTTGGTATCGGTAGTTGGCTTCGTGCTTGCCACGAGTCGGCCGTGGTTTGGTTACATAGTATTGTTAGTACGGTTGGTATCGGTAGTTGGCTTTCGTACTTGCCGGTCGATTGATGATCGGCTTTGGTATCCAGTAGTTAGCCGTACTTGCCGTCGGTTTTATAACACAGGTGGGACACGGTGTTCGTATGTACTTCTTGGTGTTGTTATATCATGAAATGCCGGTGAGGAAGGTATTCCACGGGCATGATTGATGTTGTGGGCGTGAGACCCATAGTTATAATTGAGTAATGACTTTGAGGCGTGAGTCACGACAGCGTATTTGCACATATTATGTCGTAGTTTGGTTATCATATATGTCTCTGTTTTATATAGACTACTATGATTTCATTTCTGATATTTTGATTTCACATACTTGGTACTGTTATGCGACCTCCTTGGGGCTGCGTTCATCCGCAGTAGGGTACATCGGTTGTGGATCCTCGCTCATAGGATCACAGTTCAACATTTTGGGAAGCTCCGTTTCTCCGGAGGCTTATCTTTGGTATAGTCCCCTGTCAGTGTAGTTACTTGTACATTCAGGGGTATGGCGGGGCCCTGTCCCGTCATACTTATGGATACATTCTTAGAAGTGCAGAATCTTGTTGTGGCGGGGCTTGTAAAAGGATTTAAGCTATTGAGTTGATATATATGTATATATTCAGGAAGGTGACCGTTTTTGTTAGCCTGTTTCATACTTTATGTCTTGTTTCATGTTTAAGTTTTTATTTCCGCTGATTTTCTCTGATGTTGTATCACTAGGGTGCCCGGGGTAAGGCACCAGTCACGGGCCCGAGGTCGGGTCGTGACACCCTTCATACTACATATGCCACCCATGGCCACATAACAATACTTATACTAAGATGTCAACCTTGACACTCACAAAGCCAACTAGTCCATACTCATAATGACCTCAAAGTCTGTCGTAATCATCTCTACTAGGTCTACTAGGGTCTGACGACTGTATAATCACCGGGAAATTCTCATTTACCCGCTCAGCTACCACCCAAACACTCACGGTTGTAGTTACCTCGAAAGGTTCTTATGGATTCAGGCTCTATTCCTTTACACTTGGTTGCTATCTTTCTTACTGATCGTACTCTTTCCGTACTTCCAACTCATACTAGCATACTGTTACACCCCGTAATTCAAGGACATGTTTAAGAGAATGTAAGTAAGGAGCTCAAGACTTGAAAAGGGTATGAAAGGAAGAATTGTTTTTCCGACGGAAAATCTTCCGAACGTCGGAAAGGAGAAATGTTCGTTGGTGAGAATTAGATTCTCAAAGTGCATTAATTGAAGAGTATGAAACTTATTATTATTATAGAAATTTATTTTTACGGATTTGGTCATGTGGGGCCCACCCGAGGAATTTTACATTTTGTGGAACCCACGAGGGTTGCGGAATTTTTATGGACGAATGGGAGGGCGACACGTGGCACCCCCCCATGGTGTTGGACGAAATTACAAGGTTAAAATGGTCATTGACCATTGAAGAAGATTAGTCTTGCTAGCATGATATTATTGACCAAAGTCAACTTGCCACTTGTGTATGATCCAAGTGCTTTTCATCCTAGCCACCCATATGTGAATATCTTGACCCTTCATTGTTTTATATATACCCATCTAGTGCAAGACTAGCTCTTTTAACACTTAGAAAAAAATTACACATTCTTGTTCATCATGAGGAGCTCTCGGCTTTAGTGTAGTTCCCACACAAAAAATTTGTAGTTTTGATCCATTAGCCACAAGACTTTAACCCAAGGTCCCTAAGGGTATTGTAAGGTTATCAATAGAAAGATCCCGGAAAAACCGCATTTTTACGTTAGTCGCAAGGCGAAAACCAGTGTTCTTCAACTTTGAAGTTGGAAATGAAGATGAGTTTTTACAAGCCTAAGGGTTGCAAATAAGCGGTTGGAGCGTCAAGAAAAGGAGTTGGGTTGCTAAGGATCGACTTAGGTGTCACGACCGAACCGGGCCCATGATGGTGCCTTACCGGGCACCCTAGTGATACAACATCGAGAAAAACGTGGAAATAAAAACTCAAGAATGAAAGCAGTGAAATAAGAAAGTAGGCTAACCCAAACGGTTACCTTTTTATACATAATTTAAAACTTGAGCAGATTACATCCCATACAAACTCGCCCACAATGGCGATTACTGAGACCTCTAAGAATTTTGAAATCATAATGGCGGGACAGGGCCCCGCCATGCCCTCTGAATATACAAAGTCTACTACTTGAGGAGTACCGCACGGACAAGCTTAGGAGATATGGAGCTTTCGAGAACCGAACAGCGATCCTAAGAGAGTGGATCTGCAAGCTATGTACCTCAACCTGCGGCATGAACGCAGCCCCCCGAAGGAGGTCAGTACAACAGGTACCAAGTATGTGAAACTGTAAATGAAATCATAATAGTCTATATAAAGCAGGAGACATGTATGATAACCAAATTACAACACCACAACATAAAAGCAGTCATATCAAGATAGGGACTCATGCGGTGAAATCATCACTCAAATACAACCCGAATTTAACGCGACAAAGGCGCGTGCCCCGTCTCACCTCGGTATAAGCGTGGCCTGGAACCGTCCTGATGGCCCGTACCCGTGGACCATCCAACGTGTCGGTATGCCCAAAGGAGATAACAAGATAACAATCCTTGTAAGCATACGTGGGCTACCCAACGTGTCGGTATGTCCAAACAACTAACAAGAGAATACTCACCGTGGAAGCATACCCGGGCTGCCTAACGTGTCGATGTCCAATCAAATAACAATAACAACACCCCTAATGGAAGCACACCCGGAGCTACCCGACGTGTCGGTATGTCCATCAATCAACGGATAGCCGCCTCCAACGAGGCGCGTAGCACATAAATACAACACTTGCGCACGAAGCTATCACTACAAGCATAGGCCGTTACCGCAACTCAAGGTACTATAAATATTTCTTAACACAATGTCAAGTATACCATTTAAAACCCAAGTACTTAACCCTTTAGGATCAAGGTACTCCTACCTTTTATAAACAAGTCACTTATGTTTTTCCATCACAAGAAGTTCAATATTTGAAAACGAGTTACTTCCTTTTCCCAAATCAAGTTACCATTTTAAATCTAATAATGAAACCATTTCTTTATTTTCATAAAGTCGTTATAACTAACCTCCCATAAAGCTATTACAACCCTTTATGATTAATAAAACAAGTCAAGACAAAATCATGCCTTTCTTTTAAACCAAAATACTTCAAATTCTTAAGTCTCTTTCCTTTAGAAAATCGAATTCCTTACTTTGGAATTTTTAAGAAGATCAAAACTTGATTTCAATAATTCTCATTAGAGCAAACATGATCTAGGAAATATAATGTCATTTTGTCTTATCTTAGCTTCTATGCGGATGGAGGTTTCTCTTGGTTTTAATATGATTAATGTCATTACTTCTTTCCTTTATCGACTGCATTGACATTCGATCCTTATTCCCATTTCCAAATTGTAGCGTTATTCTTTTTAAAAACCAAGTATTCATATCTCACGAATTAGGTTTTATAATTTTCAACACCATTTAGGTCAATTACAAGTCACGTCTCTTATCTTTTGAAAACAACAAACCATTCTTTTAGCTACATAAAGCGGTTATAACAAACTTCCCATAAAGCCGTTATAACACTTTATGTTTTAAACCAACCAATTACCACTATAAACATTTAGACCAATAGGGCTCATTCTTTAACTCACCGCAAATTACTAACGGATAAGACTTTACTACTATTTTCACACAATGAAGCCCTTAACACTTCATATCAAGTCAAGGCACAAAAGGAAATCAAATTCCTTTAACACTCAAGGCGTCCGCACTATATATTTTACAAATAGTCATGTGAAGAGGATAGGAAGAATCACATACCTCGCGACGATCGTCGATAATAAGCAAAATGCTCCACGTACTATCTCCCTTAAGAGGAATATGCTACACGTAGTACTTCAATCCTATAAGGGTCATAAAACATCTATCAAACTCTAGCTTCGAACGTAGAGTAACTAAGTGCAAAGTCCCTAAATTCTACGACAATTTGGACGGGACTTCCTTTGTTTCTACTAACTTGCCACCTTTGTTAAGGTCGAATTCAATAACCCAACGCCCCACAATAATACAAAATAACCCAATACTTTCCATCCCATTCTTGGCCAACCATAAACCAATTCTTAAATCCCTTTCAATACTATCCAATCCAAGTCCTTAGGTCTAACATGATATCTAGCCCTAGACATCTTTAACAATTACAATCTCCCTTTACAACATGCGACGTCCCAATTAGAAATCGATTGAAGTTACAATCTTAAGGCTAACATGCCCATTTCGATTTTAACAAGACAATAAGATCCAAATCTATACAATATAAAAAGCCTCAGGCTCAATTCTATACTACTACAATATAACGACCTTTAGGCTCAACTCTAAACTACTAAAATAAAACAGCCTCAGGCTCACATCTATACTACTAAAATAAAACAGCCTTAGGCTCATAACCAAGAGAAAGGGGAAACTTTTACCTTAAGGAATAGCCCACAAAAGCCCCTTTTTCTTCCACCTCTTTCCATCAAAATCGCCCACCAGCGTTACCCACAAGTTTACCCACACTTTTTCTTCTTGCCGCCTCAACAATCTCTCTAAAGCGAGGTTTTCTTCCAAAAACTAGAGAAGGGAGAGGGTTTTTCTTAGGAGGGTTTGGAAATGAAATGAAATGGAATGGCCAAGTCTTCCAAGACTTGGCCCTAAATAGGACCACTTACTGATAAAAAGGATGGGAGGGACACTTGTCACCCTCCCATAGGTTATAAACGAAATATCCTGTTTTTCACTTATACCAAAATCCCGCCTCGGCGCTTCCACTTCCAAAAATAAATCTTGGCCGCGCCAAGGCCTGCATTCGCGCCGCAACCCCATGACTTCACAAGCCGCGACCCTGCGATCGGCCGCGTGCACCACATCAAGAAGCTAACTGCACAAGCGCGCCAAACTTGTAACTTCCATAACTTTTGACTCATGTCCAAGCGGCGAGCGGTTTGTTGCGTTGGGATCTAGATTTAACGGACTACACATTAGGCCTTTTAAACACCTCGAAATTCTTAACAACTGGGGTACAACACTCCAAGGCAAACTCAAAATCCGTCAACACATGTTGTCAACTTATCTATCAACTTTTACATCTTAAATTCCTTGGTATGTTCTTATCTAACTCCTTGAATTTACGGGTGTAACATTCTCCCCAGAAACATTCGTCGAATGTTCGCTTCTAAGTCTCCAAAACGCAGACAGTATAGTCTTCACTACTCCACTCATGAAAGAATCGGTTATGCCACTCATGGACTTATCACTAGAAAAATACTCCCACATACTATGTACTTGACAAGGATCAGCAAAATCTTTTACTCTGCCTGTCTTACCTCTAAAGTTTCGATTGTTATAAATTCTAAGGTTCAAAGTTTTTCTCATCCCCAGACTTACCCTCTTCACTAATCAGGCTTCTAAATCACATTTTTAACACAGAGTTATCCGAACATAACACATAACACATCACCCTAACATCAATGCATACAAGTCTCTGAGGTTTAAGAATATACCGAACTCTTTGTCACTTTCCCTTTTGTCGTTCTACTCATGTTCCTTCCACGGCGCACAAAAGGAGAGATGAATCGACCAACGATCCCGAAAGCCGAGTCTCTACATCCGCGCTATCTCGGTTGGACAATTCCTGCCAAAATGGCCACGCTGTCGCCGCATACAAAACAAACCCCATTCCAAAGACGACACTCCCACCATGGAGCCTACCACAACGCCACAACGAGGTAGGTGGTCGTCGACTAACGCCCCCGCTCCCAAAACAGAAACTTGGGAGTCCCGACTGCCTCGATTTCTGAACGTCGAAGGCGTGATGGGGCACTCATCTTGGTGAGGTAAATAAGCTAGCTACTGCCGAAATTGTGCCTCGAAGGTCACCAGAGGACTCTACTGTCCTGGCCCTCTTCTGCTGATCTTGGTTATTCCGTCTACCTCTACGTTCCTCGACTGCTGCAGAGGCTGGACGCGGAAATGTCCATGCCGGTGAAGAGCTACAGTGTGTATCCTCCGCTAAATAATCATCGGTCAGGTGACATAACGGTGCACTCTATCCTCCATATTGGCCACCAAGCGGGGACATACCGACCAATGAGTCAAACTCTACATTGTACTCGGATGCGTCGCGCTTTGTCTTAGCATCAAAAATCTGCGGTCCGCGTGCCCTCCTCATCTGGAGGCATGAAATGGCCAAGGAAAGCCTCGAGAACTCACCCAACGGTGAAGTCATGTTCCCCGGCGGCTCACGAATCAAACCCGGTCATTCGCGGTATCACGCGGCCGATGTGAACCCAAAACCACCGACTCGGTCTCGAAGCCTTGATCACTCTCGCGATCCATTTATGGCTTCGGATGAACTCCTGCGGATCATCCTCGTGCCTCGACCCGTAGAACTCGGTGGGCTACAACTCGAAGAAAATCCGTGGCCTCAAACTATCGACCTCGGGTGAACTATGGGTACTCAGAACTGGAAGAGCTGCATCCGATCTATCCTCGTGTTATACCGTATTTCCGAGTAATGCGTGAGACGCGTCGTCTAAAATTTGAGACTTAAAGTTTGGCATAGGTTGAAATTTGTGCACAACACCCGATTAGAGTCGTTTTTAGATGAAACGTTTCTGAGCTTGCGTAGGAAAATTCGCTATGTCGTTTTGTATTTTTGCGGATTTTTCCGGCGGCGGAGCATTTTGGTTAACGAGAGGTGACACTTGTCACCCTCAGTGGGCATAAAGCGGTTTGGCCTTGGCCGATTGGTGCCTTGTTTTGTGCCTTGCTTTGTGCCATGTTTGGTGCCATGTTTTGTGCCTTGTTTTGGGGTGTAGGGTTAGGGTGCACTTGTCTTGATCAAGGCCTTACACTTGCCTTGCACATGGCTTGATCTTGGCCATTGGTTGGCCTTTGGCTTCCTATAAATACCCTCTCTTGTTGAAGACTTCTTCATCCTAAATTTCACTAAGTCTTGAAATCCTCCTCCCTCTTGTGTTGTGTTCTCGTCCAAAGGTCCCCCTTTGAGAAGCTTTGGCCGAGAGGCCTCCTCCCCTTAGTAGTGTTGGTAGAGGGTACCACTAGCCTAGTTGTTTCAGTATAATACACCCCCTCTTGGTAGAAATACTCTCAAGTATTGTTATAATGCCCAAAATACCTTAGCCTTTACCTTGTAGTATTCCAAAAGTTACCTCATACGTAGAGCAGGAAATACTACCTTTTGTCCTTTAGTCTCAAACCAAAACCCTAAGGAAATCTTCATAGCGAGTTGAAGTATTTAAGTAGAAGTTAGTTAGAACTTCTAAGGGTTGTTTGGAGCGGATTGAGCGCACGAGTAGGAGCTAAAACTTGCTCGGGATCGACTTTTATCTTGGATAATTTTGGGCTTATCGAGGTAAATATTCTTGTCCTCATTGTAATTGGAAATTACATATGGTAGGATTATATAGTTGAGGTATACTATATAGAATCAACATAGCTTGCAATGTCTTTTGACTTAAGCTGAATTTAAAGAAGAGAATCGATCCGTAATTACATAGGGTATTCAGTAGACTTGTGGTATTCTGTATAGTAGAAATTGTATCGTCGGTTAGGCGTATAAACCCCCGGTTGGCTTGGTGGCGGCCTCGATAGAGGAGGAGATTTACGCTGTTCTGGGGAGTCTTCGAATTTTACGTAGAATATGGAACCGCATGCGGTTAGAAGTTAATGAGCGTTTGTGGCCTTATAGGTGGGAGTACTACGAGTGGCGTATTCTACTTGAAGAGTGGAAACGGCTAGCGATTCTGATCTTGTGGGCGTTTTGCTTATTATGCGATAATCGTCGCGAGGTATGTGATCCTCTTCCTATCCTTCTAGCATTATGCTTTGTAAACTATGTAGTACGGTAGACGTACATGTGTTAAATGAGTTGGTTGGTTTAAAACATAGGGTGTTATAATAGCTTTATGGGAAGTTAGTTATAACGACTCTATGTAGGTAAAAGATTGGTTTATTGATTGTAGAAGTTAAGAGACTTGATCTTGAAAGATAAGAGACTTAACTTGTTTTACTTGGTTATTAACATTTTGTTAAATGTGTTGTGAAACCTCATTCATGATAATGAGTACTTGGTTTTAAAAAGAATAATGTTTTACTGATTTCGGAAATGAGAATAAGTGTCGAGCAAACCACAACAGCGCTAATAAAGGAAGGTGTATTGACAATTAACTAATTGTTATTAAAACCAGTAGAAACCTCCATCTGCATAGAAGCTAAGATAAGACAAAATTGTATTACATTTCCTAGATCATGGCTGTTGTAACAAGATTGTTGTAAACAAGAATAAGCGGCTCACGTCTGAAGACATATGTTACTCAATTGTTTTAAAAGAGATTAAGACTATGAGTTATGAAACCTTTCTAAAATGAGAAACTTGAGCATTTGAAATTAGGAAAAGTTGAACGTTTGTAAAATTTTGTTGTTACTTGATTGTAGAAATGTGTAGTATTTTGGTTTACCTAAAAATGTGTTTCACTCTTTTTTTATACTTCGTGTATCGGGTGACCTTTATGTAAGGAATGGATCTCTTAAAAGGAATTTAACGTAGTACTTTAGGAGTTAAAACCCGGACTTTGATCTGAAATGGAAGTACCTTGAGTTGTGTGTAACTTGCCTATGCTTGTTGTTGTGTAACTCGCCTATGCTTGTTGTGATAGCCTTTGTTGTGCAAGTGTTGATATCAGGTGACTTCTTGGGAAGGAGTGGATCTTTTTATAAAAGTCTAGAAGTATGGTAATTTGCTTAAGCTTGTTTGTGATAGCCTGGTTGTGCGGTATATTGTTGTTGGTGTCACATGGACATGTCTACACCGATGCAGTCCGGGCATGTGGCCACTGGCGGGGTTGATTACCGATATATTGTTATTGTGGTTACATGGACATGTCTACACCGTCTGAGAATTCCGGGCGTGTGGCGGCGGGTTGATCACCCAAGATTATTGTTGTTAATGTCACATGGGCGTGTCTACACGATCTGAATTCGGGGCATGTGGCCGTGGGGCATTGTTATTATTGTTGCATCATGGACATGTCTACACCGTCACAATTCCGGGGCATGTGGCCATGGGCATTGTTATTATTGTTGCATCATGGACATGTCTACCGATGCGAGTCCGGCATGCGGCCGTGATGCGAACATGATTGATGTTGTGGGCGTGAGACCCATAGTTATATTTGAGTGATGACTTGAGGCGTGAGTCCACGACTTGACATATTTGCTTATATTGTGAATTGTGGTTTTGTTATCATACATGTCTCCTGTTTTATATAAGCATTATGATTTCATTTCTGATATTTTCAGTTTCACATACTTGTACTGTTATCGACCTCCTTGGGCTGCGTTCATGCCGCGGTAGGAGTACATCGGTAGTGGATCCTCGCTCATAGGATCACGGTTCAGATTGGGAAGCTCCGTTTCTCGGAGGCTTATTCTTTGGTATGTGTTCCCCGAGTTGTAGGTTCTTGCACATTCGGGGTATGGCGGGCCTGTCGTAATGGTTGTTGTAAATCTTAGAGGTGCAGGTAATCTGTTGTAGGCGGGGTTGTAAAAGAGATTAAACTGTTGGGTTTTATGTATATATCTGAAGGCAACTGCTTTGGTTAGTTGCTTTTATGATCATATATCTTGCTTCGTGTTTATGTTTTATTTTCCATTGGTTTTCTCGATGTTGTATCACTAGGGTGCCGGGGTAAGGCACGATCCAGGCAGGATCGGTCGTGACAAAAGTGGTATCGAGCGATTAATCCTCGGAAAGTGTCTACGCATCGTGTCTAGTAGAGTCTTGATTATCGATGTGTTGTGCACCACATCTATAATCGAGGAGGCTAAGACATTTAGGATTAGTTTCCATTCTTCTCATTACGAGATCGTGCCTTAGAGGCATGTTGTAAGTTGGACCCTCTCGACGATCTCGTTTTTACCGATTATGCCTCGCAAGGCAACCAGAGCCCGAGGGCAAGGCGTGAGAGTCGCTAGTGAGATCTGAGGAGACGAGCGCAGCGCGACAAGGCGAGGTTGTGCTTGAGACGGCGAGTTTTGCGACGCCGCCCGGCCAGCGAGTTTAGAGCGCGGCGGTGGCCTGAGACCACCGTACGAGCCTCCACCCGATGCGGGCGAGGAGATAGGTTACAAGGAGATAGCGATTCTTTGGCGCCGTGGTCGTGGCAGATATGAGGATAGGTTGGATCGCAGCAGTTCAGTCGATGGCACGATGGTTCACCCTCGGCGAATAGTTTGAGGCTACGGGACTTTACGAGTTGTAGCCCGCTTGAGTTTTATGGAGTCGAGGCACGAGGATGATCCGCAGGAGTTCATTCGGCGATTCTGGGTCGTAAGTGATCAAGGCTTCGGAGACCGAGTCGGTGGTCTTAGGTTCGCATCGGTGCGTGATCCGCGATCGGTTTGATTCGTGGGAGTTGTCGGGAGAGCATGCGCTTCCGGTATGGGACGAGTTCTCGAGAGGCATTCTCACTCACTTCTTGCCTCCGCAGATGAGGCACGGGCCGACAGATTTATGATGTTGAGACGAGGCGTGCGGTTGGGAGTACAACGTGGAGTTTGACTCGTTGGCTCGGTATGTCCCGCTTTAGTGGCAACCATGGAGGATAGAGTGCACCGCTACGTCACCGGCTAGATGATTACTTGCAGAGGCTTGTTAGTGTAGCTCTTCACGGGCATGGACATTGCGCGTGCGAGCTCATGCACTAGGATGTGAGGTGCGGAGAGGTCGCACGGAATGACACAGATCGTGAAGAGGGCCGGACATCGGGTCTTTGGCGACTTTCGAGGCGGACCGCCTCCGCGG
The DNA here is from genome assembly GCA_029844215.1 of Przewalskia tangutica. Taxonomy (NCBI): domain Eukaryota; kingdom Viridiplantae; phylum Streptophyta; class Magnoliopsida; order Solanales; family Solanaceae; genus Przewalskia; species Przewalskia tangutica. The sequence goes on from CM056720.1 coordinate 113,148,806, forward strand.
AGCTAGTTATGTACCCCGCCCGATGCAGTGGTCCTCCACAACCTTCGAGCATCGAGTATTCGGGAGCGGTCGTGGCTCCGAGGTTGAGTTTCGAAGTAGGGGTGTTGGCGAATCACGATCCCTACCTCGGTGTGGTCGATGTAGTAGACCGCGTTTCGGGAGTGTCGTGGTGCCAAGGAGCTTGTTATTTTTGCGACCAGCAGGCCATTTTGCGAGGAATCGTCCAGGCGAGGTATACGGATGTTACGACTCACCCGGGATCGGTGGTTGGTTCATCACCTTCACTGCTATGCGCCTGCAGGCGTGAGTGATTAGAAAGCGGTAGAGACATGTATATCCTTAACCCTCTAGAGTTTTGTATCTTTGATGTGTTTAGTGTTATGTTCGGATAGCTTTGTGCTAAAATGTGATTTAGAAAACTGGTTAGTGTAGAAGGGTAAGCCTGGGGGCATGGTAAGTGTGAACCTTAGACTATTTCACGATTGAGACCTTAGAGGTAAGGTCGTCTTGTGTAAAAGATTTATTCTATGTTTGACCTTTATCATCGTGCGTAGTATACGTGGAGTTATTGTGGGGAATTCCATGGGTGGTGTAAAATGGAAGTGGTAGCTTTCATGACTTGAATAGGTAAGATTGTTCCGGAGCGGGGAACAAGAGTGTGGCGCGGTGGTGGGGTCGGGTTGAGGACCGTTCGCGGTCAACCCGCGGCCGGTTTGTGGTGAGGTCGGTTAGGTGGTCCCGGTGGTAGGTCACGAGGATGCTAGGCCCCGATTTAGTTGATCATCGTATGAGTTCGTGGATATGTTCGACGAGCGGTTCGTGAAGGCGGGAATGGCCGAATTTTCCCTCGCAAGTTATGTAAAGCGTTTCGTCGAAAAACGACTCTAACTGGGTGTTGTGCACAAAGAACTTTCGGCCAAGGGTGCCACATGGGGGTGACACGTGTCGCCCCCCGATTCGTCCAAAATATTTCGTCTTCCGAAAATATCCAAAACCCCGGAAATCTCAAAAACAAAGCGGGCCCCACAAAACCGTAAATTTCTCCCGTGGGCCCCACGTGACCTTTTCCGAAAATAAAATCCCAAAATTCTAATATAATCTATGAAGTCTAAAAACCAAATCTGGGAATCCACTTCCCATTAACGAACCTTTTTCTTCACAAAAACTGGAAACTTTTCCGTCGAAAACTCACATCTTTCTTTCTTTTCAAAATTTCTGCCGTACTCTCGTACGTACGCCCTCACTAACATACCACCAACTCACGGGTATAACAATTTCTAACTTATAATAACATGGAATCTTCAATTACAAAAGTAAGACGAAGATTATACCTCATTTAGCCCAAAAATGCTCCAAGATTACAAGTCGATCCTTAGCAACTTTAGCTCCTCTTTTTGAAATTCTTCTTCCCGCTAAAATCATCTCTACTAATCCCCTACAAGCTTGCCAACATATTTCCTTCTTGTTGCCTTTCCAAAATTCTCATTTAGGCCTAGGGTTTTAACCATTTGAGAGAGAAGAGAAGAGAAGAGAAGATTTGGGTGAAGTCTTGCAAATGATTTAAATCTAGCACGACATGTCTTTATAGCCTTTATCTTGTTCCACAAGTTGGGGACACTTGTCACCCACGAAGTCCTTACAACAAATATCTTCTATTTTTACCCTATTTCCGCAAAAATCCGCCCGGCCTTGCGCCCGCAGCCGAGCTGCGCGCTGCAATTCGGACAATTTTAGGCTTTCCGCCCGTATTTGCTGCGCGGCCGCGGCTCACGACCATCTGCTCTGTCAGCCGATCTTGTAACGTCCATAACTGTCTACTCCGATGTCTTATTGTGAGCGATTTGTTCGTTGGAAACTAGACTCAATGAACTTCATATTAGGCTTTTGAAACACCTAAAAACCCCAATTATACTAGGAGATATACTGCTTCCAAGTTGACTGAAAAATTGTCCAAAAATATTCTGCCAACTTTTTTTCTTTTTCCAACTTCGAATCTTATTTCCTTTCGTACGTTCTCATCTCATCCTCTTGGAATTACGGGGTGTAACATATTGTGACATACATCTATACGGAGTTATGTATAAGGGTCAGACGCGCGTTGCCTAGAATGATTTTAGATTACCAAGAGTTGGTAAAGACTAACTAGATACCGGGAAGGTATGGAACAGTTAATGAATTCTCGCCAAGGTCTTATGTGTTATTTTGAGATAATTGGGAAAGGATGAGGTATGCGATGAGGCGATGAACCCTTAAGAAGTCATGTTAAGAAACTTAATGGAATACCATGTTAATATATTAAGCTACGTGGTAGGCTTAAGAGAATTGTACGGATGAGGTCCGTATAGAGTAAGTAATGGTTGTTGTGATCAAGACGACACGATTATGGTATTATGAGAAGTTTTTGTACCCGTTTACTGGGGGACTGGTAAGGTAGGCTTGGAGCATGGAAATTGTGAGCCTAAGAATATTGATGACCGCTGAGACCTTAGATGTACAAGGTCTTCTCGGGTAGAAAGATTTATTATAGACCAAGAATAAGAGTTAAGTGCGACGGTGGGACGGGGTGAGGACCTGTGCGGGTCGCCCATAGCTGAAATGGAGTGGGATCGGTTGGTAGTAGTTAAAGCTCGTGTGGTCACGAGGTGCAAGGCCCAAGTCTAGTTAATTGTTTTACGGGTTCGTGGGCGTTTCCACGAATCGTTATACCGTATTTCCGAGTATGCGTGAGGACGTACGTAGAAATTTGAGCCTTAAAGTTAGGCAAGGTTCGAAATTGTACATAACTACCAAAAGGAGTCGTTTTTCGACGAAACGTTTCCACAGCTTTCGTAGGGAAAATTCCGGCTATGTCCTTTATAATTTTGCGGATTTTTAGAGGCGAAACATTTTGGACCAGCGAGAGGCGACACTTGTCACCTCTAATTGAACGCGTTTGGTGTAATTGGGACGAAAAATGTGGCTTGTTTTGTCAAGTAGTTGGTAGGATATTTTGGTGGTAGATGGATAAGGTGTACTTGGCTTGATCTTGGCCTTACACTTCTAACACATGGATTAATCTTGGCCCTTGGTTGGCCATGGCTTGACCTATAAATACCCACCCTTTGTTGATGAAATTCTTCATCCAAATATTCTTCTAAGTGTTAAAAATCCCTCCCTCTCCCTTGTGAGTTTTCGTCCACCCCCCCCGCCCCCGTGGAGAGCCCGTGGCCGAGAGCCTCCCCCCTTTGTGGTGTTTAGCCAGGTACCCCCAACCTAGTTGCCTCGTATAAATACTCCCCGTTGGTGGTATAGAAATACTCTCCAAGTATTGTTAGAATGCCCAAATACCTTGGCTCAAATACCTTGTAGTATTCCCAAGGTTACACTTACACAAAAGCCCGGAAAATACTATTATACTTCCCTCAGTCAAAAACGAAACCCTAAGGAAAAACCTTCATAGTCGGTTGAAGTGTTAAGTAGAAGTTGGTTAGAACTTCTAAGGGTTGTTTGGAGCGGGTTGGAGCGCACGGAGTAGGAGCTAAACCTTGCTCAGGATCGACATATAAACTCGGATAATTTTGGGCTTATCGAGGTAAACATTCTTGACCTTACATTTGTAATTGGAAATTACATGTTGTAGGAGTATATAGTTAAGTATACTATATATAGAACTGAACATAGTTGTGCGGCAATGTCTTTTGACTTAAGCTGAATAATACTTACAGCAATGTCTTGCGACTTAAGCTGAATTTTAAGAAGTGGTCAACTGTAATTACATGGGGCGTATTCATGAGACTTGTGTAGTATTCTGTGAGTAGAATTGTACACGTCGGTTAGGCGTGCAAACCCCACGGTTGGCTTGGTAGCGGCTCGATAGAAAGAGGAGATTTACGATGTTGCGGGGAGGTGTCTTGAATTTTCGTAAGATATTCTACATTGAGATCTAAGAAGTTAATAGGCGCCTTGTGGCCTCTATGGTTGAAATACTCGTGTGGCGTGGTCTACTTGGCAAAGGTGGCGTAGCGGTTTGAGGTACTTGGGCGCTTTGCTATTAGTCGGTGTCGTCGCGAGTATGTGAACCTCTTCCTATCTGTTCTAGCATGATATGTGTATAACTATGTAATGCGGTAGGCGTACGTGTTTAATATATTTGATTTGTTTGAAACATAAAGTGTTATAACGGCTTTATGGGAAGTTGGTTATAATGACTTTATGTAGGTAAGAAAATGCTTTGTGGTTTCAAAGGGTTGATTTGACTTATAACAGTTTGATGTGTAGTAATAAAGAACTTGAAGTGTTTCAAAAGACCTTTTTGAAAGAAGAGTATCTTGGCTTTGAAAACATAAGAGTTGTACTAGCTTTATGGGAAGTTAGGTATAACTTCTTAAGAGTGATAAAAAGAATGGTTTCTTGATTTTTGAAGATAAGAGACTTGACTTAATGGTATTGATATGAATTTTGTTAAAGTGTGAAACCTCGTTCGTGAGTAATGAGTACTTGGTTTTAAAAGGAATAATGTTTCTTGATTTGGAAATCGGAATGAGTATCGGCAAACCAACTGCGAGCGTTAATAAAGGAAAATGTATTGAATAATGAAGTATGGTATTAAACCGGTAGAAACCTCCATCTGCATAGAAGCTAAGATGAGACAAAATGATATTACATTTCCTAGATCATGGGTGCTTAATAAGATTGATTATAAATAAGAATAACCTACTCACATATAAGACATATGTTTCTCAAAGCGTTTAAAGGAGAATTATGTTTTAAAGGATTAAAACTATGAACTACGAAACCTTTTCTAAAATGAGAAACTTGAGCATTTGAAATTAGACAAACTTGAGCGTTTGGAAAATAAGGTTGTTACTTGATTTTACAAAGAGAAAGCATTTTGGTTTACTTAACAATGTTAGTCACTCTATTTTTATACTACGGGTATCGGGTGACCTTTGTAAAAGAAATGGATCTTTAAAAGGAATTTAACGTCGTAGTACTTAGGAGTTAAAACCGAACTTTGGCATAAAATGAAAGTACTTTGAGTTGTGTATAACTTGCCTATGCTTGTTGTTGTGAAGCTTGCCTATGCTTGTTGTTGTGAAACTTGCCTATGCTTGTTGTGATAGCCTTTGTTGTATTTACGCCGCGTCTCGATGGAGGGCGGTTGATTTGTTGTGAGCGATTCTGCAAGGTCCCACGAGATGGGCAGGACACGTATTTCATTTGATTATACAGAGTCCCACGAGATGGCGAGGACACGTATTCCATATGATTATGCAAGAGTCCCGCGAGATGGGCGGGACACGTATTTCATCGATTATACACGAGTCCCGCGAGATGGGCGAGGACACGTATTTCATCGATTACACTGAGTCCGAGATGGGCGGACACGTATTCCGTCGATTATTCAAGTCCCGGGATGGGCGGACACGTATTTCATCCGTTATCATACATGTCTCCTGCTTTATATAGACTATTATGATTTCATTTACGATCTTTTCGATTTCACATACTTGGTACTGTTATCTTGACCTCGCCCGGAAATTTGCGTTAAATCTGCGGTGGAAGTACATCGGTTGTGGATCCTCGCTCATAGGATCACGATTCGTGTCGAAGCCCATTTCTTGGAGGCTTATCTTTTGGTATGTTACCTGAGTGCAGATTCTTATACATTCGGGGTATGGCGGGGCCTGTCGTCATAGTTGTTAAAAATCTTAAGTGCATGCTTTATTTGTGGCGGGGTTTGTAAAAAAGATGATTGTTAGGTATTTATGTATATATGATGAAGGCAAGTTTTGGTTGCTTTGTTTATTTATCTTGTCTCTTAATTCATGTTCATGTTTTTATTTCGCTGATTTTCTCTCGATGTTGTATCACTAGGGTGCAGGGTAAGGCACGATCACGGCAGGTTAAGTCGTGACAAAGTGGTATCAAGCGATTAGTCCTCGGAAAGTGTCTGACAGTGTCTAGTAAGTCTTGATTATCGGTGTGTTGTGCACCACGTCTATGTCGAGGCTATAGGACATTTAGGATTAGTTTCCATTCTTCTCGTTACGAGATCGTGCCACTGAGTATGTGATAAGTTGGACCCTCTGGCGTATTCCTTTCCTTTACAGTTATGCCTCGCGTAAGGCAGCCGAGCCCAGATGGGCAAAGCGATCGAGGCTGTTAGTGAGATCTGAGAGAAATGGGCGCAGATCGAGCCGAGAGCCCGACGGCGGGATTGCGCGCCGCCCGGCCAGCAGAGTTTAAGCGCGGCGATGGTGCTGAGACTTCTGATACACGAGCCTCCGGTCCACGGCTGGAAGCGAGATGAGATGGGGTACAAGGAGATGGCGATTCTTGGCGAGTCGTAACCATATATGAGATAAATTTGAATCACGGCGATTCCGGCCCGATAGCACCGTAGTTCACCCCGGCGAGTGGTTTGAGGCTACGGGACTTTCGAGTTGTAGCCGGTGTTCTATGGATCGAAGGCGAGGATGACCCTCGGAGTTTATCAAGCGGCTACTGACGGATCGTAAGTGATCGAGTCTCGAAGCGATCGGTGGTATTGGGTTCGCATCATTGCGTAATCTGCGATTGGTAGTTTTGGTCGTGGGAGTTGTCGGGAAGAGCATGCACTTCGGCCGTATGGGACGAGTTCTCAGGGGAATTTCTTACACATTTCTTGCCCCCCACAGATGAGGAGGGCTCGGGCCGATTTTTGGCGTTGAGCGGGGCGGGCGGGCGGTTAGAGAGTACAATGTGAGTTCGACTCATTGGCTTCGGTATGTTCCCCATTGTGGTAGGCGATATGGAGGGCGAGTACAGCTACGTCACCGGTGGATGATTACTTAGCGAGGCTTATGCGGGTGTAGCTCTTGATGGACATGGACATTGCCGCGTACAACTCGTGCACTAGGATGTGAGGCACGGAGAGGTCGGCGGAATGGCCGAGATCGCGAGAAGAGGCGAGCAGCGAGGTCCTTTGGTAACTTTCGGCGGACGCCTCGTGAAGTCTGGTTATGTACCTCCACGATGCAGTGGTCCCCATAGTCGTCGGGGCGTTCGGGGTATTGAGGCTGGTGAGCTCGAGCTTAGTTCCGAATATACATGGAGTTCTAGCGATCGGGTTGAGTTTTCCTCGGAAATGTGCGATGTGCGAGCGTCATCGAGAATGTCGTCTTTTCTGGTGCTTGTTTTCTGCGGCCGTCGAGGGCCGTATGACAGCATCTAGTAGGAAGGATGCAAGCAGAATGACTCGACTACAGGGTCGATGGCGAGTTAAATCGCCTTACGGTATGCGCCTGCAGTGAGCTTATGATTAAGTGGAGCGGTAGATTCAGTATATCCTTAACCCTACAGAGATTTGTATGCATGATATAATGACGCTTCTTATTGTGTGCTACGTTCGGATAGCGTTATGTTGGTTATGAGTTAGAAAGCGTGGTTAGTTGAAAGGATATGTATGGGGCATGGAAAGTGTGAACCTTAGAATATTTAGTGTTGAGACCTTAGAGGTAAGGTCATCTTGAATAAAAGATTTTATGGTTAGTCTTTGTTGAAATACTTGGTTTGCGTATAAATGTGTTAGGATAATTCCTTGGGTAGTGTAAAATGGAAGTGGTAGCTTTCATGACTTGTATAAGTAAGATTGTTGGGATCGGAAATAAGGCGTGATGCGTTAAGTGGGTCGGGTTGGGGCCATGTTGCGGGCCAACCAGCGGCTGTTCGAGTGGGGTCAACTGCAGGTGGTCGCGGTGGTAAGATCACGAGTGCTAGGCCCAAGTTTAGTTGACCATCGTATGAGTTCGTGGGTGTGTTAGACTAGGAAGCGGTCGTGAAGGCGGGAATGGCCTTAAGGAAGATTGAGGCTAGTAAGATAACCAAGTTGGAGGTGGTGACTCGAGGTTTTGAAAAGCGACGATGGCGAAGTGTGATACGTATACTAGAAGAGTTCAAGTGTTGAGAAGAGTCACGGCGAGTAAGGGTAGAGCGAGCATGTATTAAGGCATAGATATGATCATTTCTTGTAAAGGAGAAGGTCACGAAGGATGTATATTTTAGACCTCGGGGATCGCATGCGATCAGGTACCATTTGTTGGGTCGCCGGGTGACACTAGAACCTCGCGGCAAAGTGACAAAAGTTTGTGATGTTAGAGGTGTTTCCTCGTGGACTTGAATGTAAGTATTTGCGGGTATTTACGTGGCGGTGTGGCGGGATTTGTTCTCGTAAATATAGTAGTGAAGACTATCTTGGCGCGTGTTTGTTTTGAGGCTTAGAAGGAACATTCGGGACGAATGTTTCTAAGGAGAGAGAATGTTATACCGTATTTCCGGGGTATGTGCGTGAGGACGTGCGTAGAAATTTGAGCCTTAAAGTTAGGCAAGGTTGAAATTGTACATAACTACCAAAAGAGTCGTTTTAAATGAAGCGTTTCCACGACTTTCGTAGGGAAAATTCGGCTATGTCCTTTATAATTTTCGGATTTTTAGAGGCGAAACATTTTGGACCAACGAGAGGCGACTTGTCACCTCTAATTGGGCACGTTTGAAGCGATAATTGGGGCGAAAAATGTGGCTTGTTTTGTCAAGTAGTTGGTAGGATATTTTGGTGGTAGATGGATAAGGTGTACTTGGCTTGATCTTGGCCTTACACTTGCCTAACACATGGATTAATCTTGGCCCTTGGTTGGCCATGGCTTGACTATAAATACCCACCCTTTGTTGATGAAATTCTTCGTCAAATATTCTTCAAGTGTTAAAAATCCTCCTCTCCCTTGTGAGTTTTAGTCCACCACTCCCCTTTGAGAGCCATGGCGAAAGCCTCCCCTCCCTTTGTGGTGTTTAGCCGTGGGTACCCAGCCTAGTTGCCTCGTATAAATACCCCACTTTTGTGGTATAGAAATACTCTCCAGTATTGTTATAATGCCCAAATACCTTAGCCCAAATACCTTGTAGTATTCCCGAGGTTACAACACAAAGCCAGAAAATACTACTATACTTCCTCGATCCAAAATGAAACCCTAAGGAAAAACCTTCATAGTCGGTTGAAGTGTTAAGTAGAAGTTAGTTAGAACTTCTAAGGGTTGTTTGGAGGCGGGTTGGGCGCGCGGGTAGGAGCTAAACCTTGCTCGGGATCGACATATAAACTCGGATAATTTTGGGCTTATCGAGGTAAACATTCTTGACTTACATTTGTAATTGGAAATTACATGTTGTAGGAGTATATAGTTAAGTATACTATATATAGAACTGAACATAGTTGTGCGGCAATGTCTTTTGACTTAAGCTGAATAATACTTACGGCAATGTCTTGCGACTTAAGCTTTGAATTTTAAGAAGTGGCTGACGTAATTACATAGGTGTATTCTGATAGACTTGTGTAGTATTCTGTGAGTAGAATTGTACACGTCGGTTAGGCGTGCAAACCCCATGGTTGGCTTGGTAGCGGCCTCGATAGAAGAGGAGATTTCTGTTTGTTGGGAAGTCTTTGCGAATTTTACGTAAGATATTCTACATTGAGATCTAAGATGTTAATAGGCGCCTTGTGGCCTCTATAGGTTGAAATACTCGTGTGGCGTGGTCTACTAGGCTTAAGGTGTAGCCGACGGTTTGAGGTACTTGGGCGCTTTGCTATTAGTCGTGTCGTCGCGAGGTATGTGAACTTCCTATCTGTTCTAGCATGATATGTGTATAACTATGTAGTACGGTAGACGTACATGTGTTTAATGTATTTGATTGGTTTGAAACATAAAGTGTTATAACGGCTTTATGGGAAGTTGGTTATAATGACTTTATGTAGGTAAGAAAATGCTTTGTGGTTTCAAAGTAAGCGATTTGACTTATAAGATTTGATGTGTAGTAATAAAGAACTTGAAGTGTTTCAAAAAGACCTTTTTGAAAGAAGAGTAATACTTGGCTTTGAAAACATAAGAGTTGTACTAGCTTTATGGGAAGTTAGGTATAACTTCTTGTTATACCCCGTATTTCCAGAGTATGTACGTAAGGGAATACGTACAAAAAGTTTGGCTTGAAAGTTAGCCTTGGACGTTTTTTTTGTACACAACTCGCTAAAAGAATCGTTTTCAGCGAAGCGTTTCCACGACTTCGTAGGAAAATTCGGCTATGCCATTACTAATTTTGCGGATTTTTAGAGGCGAAACATTTTGGACCAGCGGGAGGCAACACTTGGCACCTCCCATTGGTGGACTTGAAAATCGTCCGCCGGGTGGATGGACTTGGCGCGTTTTTGTTGCCTTGGCACAAAGTCAAGGAGTTGGTAGGATATTTGTGTGTAGTAAATCTTCACCCTACACTTGCCTTGCACTTGTCTCAATCTTGGCCATTGGTTGGCCACTTCTTGACCTATAAATACCCCAGTGATGAAGAGTTCTTCGTCCACAAATCTTCAAGTCTTGAGAAAAATCCTCTCCTCTTCCTTAAGCCAAATCGTCAACACCTCTCCCCACTTTGAGTGAGCTTGGCGAGGGCTGCCCCGCTAGCCTGGCAAATCTACCCCTTCCTTGGTAGAAAAGTTGTCTTCTAGTATTGTTATAATGCCCAAAATACCTAGCCCAAATCCTTAGTACTTAATAGAAGTTGTGAAGAACTTCAAGGTTCTTGGAGCATCTGACTTAGGAGCAAAACCTTGCTCAGTAGCGACTTTTCTAGGATATTATTGGGCTTCCGAGGTAATAATCCTAACCCTCTTTTGAATTAGAGAATGCTTCTTGTTATAGTATAAGAATAAGTATAAATACTTAGAAGAATATCTCGAGAATAGAATTGAGCTGTTATCACATAGAAGGGTTTAAAGAAGAATAATTGAGCTGTACTCACATAGAATTTGTTTTCTGATGAACTTATATAGCTCACTTAGGGTAGGGTTGTCTTTGCCCGACTTACCGTAGAATTATGAACCCATTGTTTAGAATGACCTTGAGTAGTCTTTAATAGATATGTGTGACTATTATAGGTGACTCTCTGCGTGACATATTGACTTAGCGGTGGTTTTATTTGAGAAGGTATGTGATTCTTCCTAAAGCATGATATTTTACAATATATAGTACGGTAGGCGTACATGTGTTAAGCGAATAATAACTACGGCAATGTCTTTGACTTAAGCTGAATAATACTTATGGCAATGCCTCGGCTTAAGCTTTGAATAATACTTACGGCAATGCCTGGCTTAAGCTTTGAATAACAAAGAATGAAAACATTTCAAAGAATCTTGAATCATTTTTCTGAAGATAAATATTTGGTTTTAAAACAAAGCTTAAGAGTTATACTAGCTTTATGGGAAGTTAGGTATAACAACTTAAGAAAGATAAAAAGGCTGTTTCTTGGTTTGTTTATAAAAGCCTTGTATTGATTCTGTTAAGTGTAAGGTTGTGTGATAAGTAGACATGTTATGATGCTACTGTGTTAGTGTCTTGTAATCTTTGTGTAAAGGGGTCATTCTTCTTTGTGCTTGCGTTGTTAGCAGATTAAGTCCGTTATCTTGTTATTGTATCACCTACCCGCTTGACTTATTTATACAGGGCTTGCCGCGATCTTGAGTCTATCGGCCTATGCGGTCTGTGAGACTATGCGGGCGCGGTATGCTCGAGGATTGATCATTCGGGCGTTTAGCGATCACGGGGATTCCCATGCGATGCAGTGAGACTATGCGGTCTTTTGAGGCTATGCGAGCTGCGGGAGCCTAGGCGGATCTGAGGGTGTTGCCCCGATCTGAGTATACCTCATGCGGGTGCATGTGTGACTATGCGGTGCGGAAGTCGGGACTAGGCACGAGAATGGTACTATGGGCGATTGGCCTTGCTTGATCATTCGCGGCCTAGACTAGACACATTCTGATTTTCCTAATCTTATTATTGTTTGTGATATGGCACTATGTGCAATTGAGCTGATTGTATTTGTGAAAGGTTTTAAATACTTTGATTTCATTTTAAAGTACTTTATAGTTTCACATACTTGGTACTGTTATCTTGACCTCCTTGAGGCTGCGTTCATCTGCGAGTAAGGGCAGCAGTGCTAGATCCGCATCTTTAGGATCTCTTTGCATTGGTGTCGGGAGCTCCATCTTCTAGGAGGCTCTACTTTTGGTATGATCTCCTGTATTGTAGATAGTTTATCAGTCGAGGTATGGCGGAATCTGTCCGCCATAGTTATATATTTTCCTTAAGTGCAGTAGTCATGTTATGCGATGTCGGATGTAGCTGCTAAACCTTGTTCGTATATATATTAGAAAGCGACTTTGTTCACATAAAGCGTATGTCTTATTTTATAAAAGCGTTTCATGTCTTGTTTATATTCATTTGTTACTACGATGTATGACTACTTGGGTGCCGTGAGTACGATCCACGGGCCGGAATGGAGTCGTGACAAAAGTGGTATCGAGCGATTAATCCTCGGAAGGTGTCTGAGACCGTATCTAGTAAGTCTTGATTATCGGTGTGTTGTGCACCACACCAATAATCGAGGAGGCTATAGGATATTTAGGATTGGTTTCCATTCTTCTCATTCGAGATCGTGCTTTAGAGGCATGTTATAGGTTGGACCCTCTAACGTATTCCTTTCTGTGCGATTATGCCTCCACGTAAAGGCAACCGGGCCCCGAAGGCAAAGCGGTAGGAGCTGCTAGCATGACACCTAAGTCACGAGGGCTCGAGCCCGATCTATACGAGCGGCGAGTTCCGCGGCCTTGATCCAGCGAGACCACGGTACCCGCCTCATCCCGCGGCACAGGCGGAGGTTAGGAACAAGAGATAACTTGACTTTTGGCTAAAGTTGTGGCCCGATATGAGAGAGGTTTGAGCAGCCATTCGGCTCGGCTCAGCTCGGCCAGTTGCACCGTGGTACACGAGGCGAGATAGTTTGAACTACGAGATTTCCTTAGTTGTAGCCCTCCGAGTTTTATGGGTGAGGCGGAGGATGATCGCGAGGGATTCATCCGTCGGTGCAGAGGATTATCACGGGTGATCGGGGCTTGAAGGCGGTGTGACATTCGGTTCGCATCGGTGCGTGATACGCGATCGATTGGTTTGATTCATGGGAGCTTTCGGGAGAGCATGCACCTCCGGCCAGTGGGATGAGTTTTGAGGCTTTTCTCACACACTTCTTGCCTCGCAGATGAGGAGGGCGCAGTGATAGATTTTCTTGCTTTGAGACGGGGGCGCCTTGCCGTCGAAGTACAATGTCGAGTTTGATTCTTTGGCTCGATATGTCCCGGCGTTGGTAGCAGATATGGAGGATAGGGTACCGCTACGTCAGGGCTAGATGATTATATGGTAAGTCGTATGCGGTGTTTCTCTTCGGCCGGGTATGGACATTACCGCATGCGAGCTCGTGCTCTAGGATGCGAGGCGGAGAGACCGCGGGTAGAGCGATATCGGCAGCGAGAAGAAGGCCGAGCGGCGGTTCTTTTAGTGGTCCCGGGGTGGCGGCGTCGTGAAGTCGGTTGCACCACGGCCGGTAGCGCGCTCTACCTCATTTTCAGCCCGGCGAGGCGGTCGGGGCGGTCGAGCCCGGGACTTGGTTTCGGGTAGCGAGTGCTAGCGGTTGAGTGCTCGGTGTGCCCGTTGTGGCGGTACCATTCGGGCGTACTCGGGAGCTTGCTATACTTGTGGCGGCGGTCACTTTGCGAGAGTTTGTCGGCCGGGCGGCGCGGTGGTGAGCTTCGGCTACGAGTGCATTGCGCTGCTTCATCCCCAAGCGATTACTCGCCCGGGAGGCAAGGTACACGTGGATCGGTAGTCGCGGCGGTCGTGGCGCGAGTCGATTCTAGCGGTCCTCGAACCGCATATATGCTTTGTCGGTAAGCGGATCGGGAGGCCTCGCGATGTCGTCACGGTACCTTATCGGTTCACGGGTTTGATGTGTATGCTTTGATAGATCAGGGTTCTACTGCATCTATATATCTCCACAGTTTGCTAGTAGGATAGGGATAGGCACGAGTCCATGACCACTTTCGAGGTAGCTACGCGATGGGTGATTCGGTGATAGCTCGGCGGGTATATAGAGCTTGTCTGTGACCATTCTGATCGTCGGACCTGGCGACTTGATAGAGTTGGAGATGATTGACCGGCGTGATCATGGGGATGGATTGGCTAGCTTCTTGCTATGCCAATGTAAGCTGAAGGAGAGTAATGCGGTTCAGTTTCTGAGGCCGGTTGTTGAGTGGGAGGGCACGGTATCGTAGGGGTAGGTTTATTTCCTACCTCAAGGCTAGGAAGATGGTGCGAGAAAGGGTATATCTACCATCTCGTTGAGTGTTTGATCTTTGAGGTGCGGTGCAGTTTTGATCGGTTCCGTAGTCGAGTTCCCAGACGTGTTCGGATGACCTCGGGTATCCCTCACGAGAGGAGATCGAGTTTTGTATAGATATATTGCGGATACTCGGCTATTTCCATTCCGCCATCTGAGAATGGCACTGCCCGAGTTGAGAGAGTGAAGGATCGGCAGGGATTTGCTAGAGAAGGGCTTCATTAGGCCAGTGTTTCTCCACAGAAGCGTAGGTATTGTTCGTGAAGAAGAAGGGCGGGGCAGCTGCGCGTGTGTTGATTCTGAGCGGTGAACAAGGTGACCATTAAACGAATACCCGCTTCCGGGATTGATGATTTGTTCGACCGATTGCGAGCGCGAGATGTTTCTCGAGATTGATCTGCGTTGGGCTATCATCGAGTTCGTGTCGAGGTGGATGTCCACAGTGCATTCGGACGATGCGGGCATTATGAGTTGGTCATGTCGCTTTGGGTTGACCAATGCTCGTGGTATTCATGGATTTGATGAGCAAGTGTTCAAACCATTTTTGAACACGTTTGTGATAGTGTTCATTGATGATATCTTGGTTTATTCGCTCGGGCGAGGAGCATGCGGAACATTTGAGGGCTGTCTTGGCAGTTCTCGGGACCAGCGATTGTATGCGCCAAGTTTTCCAAATGTGAGTTTTGGTTGACTTGATGGCGTTTCTTAGGCATATTATCGGGTGATGGCATTCGAGTTAATCTGGCCAAGATCGGCGATCGAGGACTTGGCGAGACCTGCTACTCAAGCAGAGGTTCGCGATTTTACGGGCCTTGCGAGTTATTATCGGTTCGTGGAGAAGTTTGCTTCTATCTACGCACCATTGACTAAGGTGACTCGGAAGCGGCCGAGTTTGATGGTGATGCTTGTGGCGGGGTTTCGATTCTTTGAAAGAGAGGCGGCCGCCCCGTTCTTACTCTTCCGGAAGGTCGAGATGGTTATGTCGTGTATTGTGATGCATCGGGCATCGGGTTGGGATGTGTGTTGATGCGGCATGGCGAGTTATAGCATATCATCCGGCGGTGAAGAAACACGAGAGGAACTACCCGCGTGATTTGGGTAGCGGCGGTGATTCACGCTTTGAAGATCGGAGGCACTATTTGTATGGGGTTCACGTGGATATTTATACTGACCACAAGAGCCTCGGTATATCTTCGGCGGAGGAGTGAACTTACGGCGAGGCGGTGGTTAGAGTTGCTTAAGGATTCTGACGTTGATATCTGTACCACCGGGAAGGCGATGTTGTGGCGGATGCTCTTAGTCGTAGGTCGATGGGAGCCTATCGGATGTGCGGCTAGAGAGGAGGACATGGTTCGTGATTTGCATCGATTAGCGAGCCTTGGTATCCGTTTGATTGATTACGATAGCGGTGGGGTTAGAGTTCGTGAGGTTGCGAGTCTTCCATCGTCGAGAGGTGAAGAGGCAACGATTCGAGATCGGCTTTGATTCGATATCGTGATCTGACTCTTACGTGAGGGCAAGGTCGCTTTTGGTAGCACGATGGGGTGCTAAGGTTTGGCGGTGTGTGTTCGGATGTTTGAGACTTGTGAGTTCTTGGGAAGCACGGTAGCGCGTTACTCTATCCGTCGGGGTCGACCAAGATGTACCACGACCTTAGATCTGTGTATTGGTGGGATGGCTTGAAGAGGGCGTTGCGAGTTCGTAGCTCGATGCGTGTTGTCGGCGGTGAAGGTAGAGCACGAGCACAGTGGTTTATTCTGACGATAGAGATCCCGACACGGAAGTGGGAGGTAATCAACATGGACTTCATCACGAGATTACCTCGCACTTTCGGAGAGACATGATTCTATATGGGTTATAAATCGGCAGTGTGAAATCAGCCCACTTTCTTCCGTTCGGGACGACCTTTTGGTGAGATTATGCGAACTTTATATCAGAGATCGTCGGTGCATGGAGTCTAGTTGATCATATCAGACGAAGCCCGATTCTGGCTAACAGAGGTCGCTTCGAGAGGGTTTAGGGGCGAGTGAGCTGAAATCGCATTTCATCCAGCAGACGGACGAGCGAGCGCACTATCCGGACTCTTGAGGATATCTGCGAGCTGTGTTATTAACCAGTGGTAGTTGGGAGGATCATTTGCCTCTAGTTGAGTTTGCGTATAATAATAGCTACCACTCCGGTATTCGGATGGCGCCTTATGAGGCCTTGTATGGGAGAAGTGCGGTCGCCTATAGGTTGGTTCGATGTGGGCGAGTGCGGCTAGTGGGACAATTTGGTGCAGCGGCGATGGATAAGGTGAAGCTTATCAAGGCGGCTATTGGCGGCTGAGTCGGCAGTCGTATGCGGATCATCGTCGTCGGCATCTTGAGTTCGAGGTTCATGATTGGGTTTTCCTAAAGGTGTCACCCATGAAGGTGTGATGAGATTCGGAAGAAGAAGCTTCGGCCCAAGGTACATTGGGCCATTTGAGATCATCCGCGAGGTAGGCAAGGTTGCCTATGAGTTGAATCTGCCGTCCGTCTGGAAGCGGTGCATCCGGTTTTCACGTATCTATCTTTGAGGAGATGTATCGAGGATCCATCTAAGGTACACCGATTGGCGATGTCGGTGGCCAGGGTTATCGTATGAGGAGATTCCCATAGCGATAGTCGATCGTCGGGTTAGGCGTCTGCGGACAAAGGGCGTGGCTTAGTCAAAGTCTTGTGGCGGAGCAGTGAGAGGAGATGACATGGGAGGCGAGGAGGACATGAGGCGGAAGTATCCTCACCTATTCCCCATACCTCGAGTAAATTCACTTTCCTACTTGTAAATTTTCGTTATCGTTTTACGCACATGTATTGACGTGGCGCGTGTGGCGTTTGCTATTGTTTAAGCTTCTTCGATAAGCGTCTTGAGAAGGAACATTCGGGACGAATGTTTCTAAGGAGGAGAATGTTATACCCGTATTTCCGGTATATGCGTGAGGAATACGTGCAAAAGTTTGGCTTGAAAGTTAGCCTTGGGCGTTTTTGTACCTGACTCGCTAAAAGAATCGTTTTTAGGCGAAGCGTTTCCACGACTTTCGTGGGAAAATTCGGCTATGCCATTACTAATTTTGCGGATTTTTAGAGGCGAAACATTTTGGACCAGCGGGAGGGCAACACTTGGCACCCTCCATTGGTGGACTTGAAAATCGTCCCTTGGGCGAATTGGATGGACTTGGCACGTTTTGTTGCCTTGGCACAAAGTCAAGGAGTTGGTAGGATATTTGTGTGTAGTAAATCTTCACCCCTACACTTGCCTTGCACTTGTCTCAATCTTGGCCATTGGTTGGCCACTTCTTGACCTATAAATACCCCCTTAGTGATGAAGAGTTCTTCATCCACAAATCTTCCAAGTCTTGAGAAAAACCCTCTCCTCTTCCTTAAGCCAAATCGTCAACACCTCTCCCCCTTTGAGTGAGCTTGGCGGGGCCTACCCCACCCTAGCCTAGCGAAATCTACCCCCTTCCTTGGTAGAAAAGTTGTCTTCTAGTATTGTTATAATGCCCAAAATACCTAGCCCAAATCCTTAGTACTTAATAGAAGTTGTGAAGAACTTCTAAGGTTCTTAGAGCATACAACTTAGGAGCAAAACCTTGCTCGGTGCGACTTTTCTAGGATATTATTGGGCTTACAGGAGTAATAATCTAACCCTCTTTTGAATTAGAGAATGCTTCTTTGTTATAGTATAAGAATAAGTATAAATACTTAGAAGAATATCTCGAGAATAGAATTGGTATTATCACAGTAGAAGGGTTTAAAAGAAGAATAATTGAGCGTACTCACATGGGAATTTGTTTTCCTGATGAACTTATATAGCTCGCGGGTAGGGTTGTGCTTTGCCCGACTTCTGGTAAATTATGAACCCCTGTTTAGAATGACCTTGAGTAGTCTTTAATAGATATGTGTGACTATTATAGGGTGACTCTCTGCCTTGACATATTGACTTAGCGGTGGTTTTATTTGAGAAGGTATGTGATTCTTCCTAAAGCATGATATTTTACAATATATAGTGCGGTAGGCGTACATGTGTTAAGCTGAATAATAACTACGGCAATGTCTTTGACTTAAGCACGAATAATACTTATGGCGATGCCTGGCTTAAGCTTTGAATAATACTTACGGATGCCTCGCTTAACTTTGAATAACAAGAATGAAAACATTTCAAAGAATCTTGAATCATTTTCTGAAGATAAATATTTGGTTTTAAAACAAAGCTTAAGAGTTATACTAGCTTTATGGGAAGTTAGGTATATGACTTAAGAAAGATAAAAAGGCATTTCTTGGTTTGTTTATAAAAGCCTTGTATTGATTCTGTTAAGTGTAATGGGTTGTGTGATAAGTAGACATGTTATGATGCTACGTGTTAGTGTCTTGTAATCTTTGTGTAAAGGGTCATTCTTCTTGCTGTGCTTGCGTTGTTAAGCAGGTAAGTCCGTTGTATCTTGTTATTGTATCACCTACCCCTTGACTTATTTATAGAGGGCTTGCCGCGATCTTGGTCTATCGGCTATGCGGTCTGTGAGACTATGCGGGCGGCGGTATGCTCGAGATTGATCATTCGGGCGTTTGCTGATCGAGATTCCTATGCGGCAGTGAGACTATCACGGTCTTTTGAGGCTATGCGAGTGCGGGAGCCTAGGCGGATCTTGAAGTCGGCTGCCCCGTCTGAGTATACCTCATGCGGTGCGTGTGTGACTATGCGGTGCGGAAGTCGAGGACTAGGCCGCGAGAATGGTACTATGAAGCGATTGGCCTTGCCGATCATTCGCGGCCTAGACTAGACACATTACGATTTTCTAATCTTGTTATTGTTTGTGATATGGCACTATGTGCAATTGAGCGGATTGTATTTGTGAAAAGGTTTTAAATACTTTGATTTCATTTTAAAGTACTTTATAGTTTCACATACTTGGTACTGTTATCTTGACCTCCTTGAGTGCGTTCATCTGCATGGTAAGGCGGCAGTGCTAGATCCGCATCTTTAGGATCTCTTTGCATTGGTGTCGGGAGCTCCATCTTCTCGGAGGCTCTACTTTTAGTATGATCTCCTGTATTGTAGATAGTTTGTCTGATCCGAGGTATGGCGAACCACTGTCGCCATAGTTATATATTTTCCTTAAGTGCAGTCATGTTATGCGATTGTCGGATGTAATCTAAACCTTGTTCATATATATGCGAAAGGCGACTTTATTCACATAAAGCGTATGTCTTATTTTATAAAACTGTTTCATGTCTTGTTTTATATTCCGCTGGTTACTCTGATGTATGACTACTTGGGTGCCCCGGTAAGGTACCAGTCACGGGCCCCGGAATGGGTCGTGACACTTCTTAAGAGTGATAAAAAAAAATGGTTTACTGATTTTTTAGAAGATAAGAGACTTGACTTAATGGTATTGATATGAATTTTGTTAAAAGTGTGAAACCTCATTCGTGAGTAATGAGTACTTGGTTTTAAAAGGAATAATGTTTCTTGATTTGAATCGAGAATGAGTATCGGCAAACCACTGCAGCGTTAATAAAGGAAAATGTATTGAATAATGAAGTATGGTATTAAAACCAGTAGAAACCTCCATCTGCATAGAAGCTAAGATGAGACAAAATGATATTACATTTCCTAGATCATGGCTGCTTAATAAGATTGATTATAAACAAGAATAACCTACTCACATATAAGACATATGTTTCTCAAAACGTTTAAAGGAGAATTATGTTTTAAAGGATTAAAACTATGAACTACGAAACCTTTTCTAAAATGAGAAACTTGAGCATTTGAAATTAGGCAAACTTGAACGTTTGGAAAATAAGGTTGTTACTTGATTTTACAAAGGAAAGCATTTTGGTTTACTTAACAATGTTAGTCACTCTATTTTTATACTACGGGTATCGGGTGACCTTTGTAAAAGAAATGGATCTTTAAAAGGAATTTAACGTACGTAGTACCTTAGGGTTAAAACCCGAACTTTGGCATAAAATGAAAGTACTTTGAGTTGTGTATAACTTGCCTATGCTTGTTGTTGTGAAGCTTGCCTATGCTTGTTGTTGTGAAACTTGCCTATCTTGTTGTGATAGCCTTTGTTGTATTTCTGTACCCCCGCGTCTCGATGGGGCGGTTGATTTGTTGTGAGCGATTCTGCAGAGTCCCACGAGATGGCGAGGACACGTATTTCATTTGATTATACACCGAGTCCCACGAGATGGGCGAGACACGTATTCCATATGATTATACAGAGTCCCGAGATGGGCGGGGACACATATTTCATCGATTATACAGGAGTCCACGAGATGGCGGACACGTATTTCATCGATTACACGAGTCCCACGAGATGGACAGGGACACGTATTTCATCTGATTATTCACCGAGTCCCACGGGATGGGCCGGAACACGTATTTCATCTGGTTATCATACATGTCTCCTGCTTTATATAGACTATTATGATTTCATTTACAGTCTTTTACAGTTTCACATACTTGGTACCTGTTGTACTGACCTCCTTCGGGGTGCGTTCATGCGCGGTGGAAAGTACATCGGTTATGGATCGCTCATAGGATCACGATTGGCGTGTCGGAAGCCCATTTCTTGAGCTTATCTTTTGGTATGTTACCACAGTGCAGTAGATTCTTATACATTGAGGTATGGCGGGGCCTGTCCGTCATAGTTGTTGTAAAAATCTTAAGTGCATGCTTATTGTGGCGGGGTTTGTAAAAAGATATTTATTCGGGTATTTATGTATATATGATGAAACAAGCTGTTTTTGGTTGCTGTTTATTTATCTTGTCTCTTAATTCATGTTCATGTTTTATTTCCATTGATTTTCTCGATGTTGTATCACTAGGGTGCCGGGTAAGGCACGAGTCACGAACCGGGTTGGTCGTGAGAACAGTCGGGAGAAGCGGAAATGGCCTTATATTGTTTGATTTAGTAAACTCCAAGATTGGAGGCGAATCGGTATGGAAGTTATGTATGTATGCTAGTATGAGTTGGAAATGCGGAAAGAAATACGATCGATGAAAGATAGCAACCAAGTGTAAAGAAATAGAGCACGAATCCATAAGAACCTTTCGAGTAACTACACCCGTGAGTGTTTGGGTGGTAGTGGCGGGTATATGAGAATTGCGATGATTATCTGATCGTCGGACCACTAGTAGACCTAGTAGAGATGATTACGGCGGACTTTGAGGTCATTATGAGTATGGACTAGTTGGCTTTGTGAGTGTCAAGGTTGACATCTTAGTATAAGTATTGTTATGTGGCCATGGGTGGCGTATGTAGTATGAAGGAGTGCGATAAAGGAGACTATGTCGCTATCTAATTAGATTGGACTCAGAAAGAACATTCGGGGCGAATGTTTCTAAGGGGAAGAATGTTACACCAGTAATTCAAGGACATGTTTAAGAGAATGTAAGTAAGGAGCTCAAGACTTGAAAAGGGTATGAAAGGAAGAATTGTTTTTAAATGAGAAAATCTTAGAAACGTCGGAAAGGAGAAATGTTCGTTGGTGAGAATTAGATTCTCAAAATGCATTAATTGAAGATTATGGAACTTATTATCATTATAGAAATTTATTTTTACGGTTGGTCATGTAGGGGCCCACCGAGAATTTTACATTTTGTGGGACCCATGAGGGTTCTGGAATTTTTATGGACGAATGGGAGGCGACACGTGGCACCCCACATGGTGTTGGGCCGAAATTATAAGGTTAAAATGGTCATTGACCGTTGAAGAAGATTAGTCTTGCTAGCGTGATATTATTGGCCAAAGTCAACTTGCCACTTGTGTATGATCCAAGTGCTTTTCATCCTAGCCACCCGTATGTGAATATCTTGACCCTCCATTGTTTTATATATACCCATCTAGTGCAAGACTAGCTCTTTTAACACTTAGAAAAAATTACACATTCTTGTTCATCGAGGAGCTCTCGGCTTTAGTGTAGTTCCCACACAAAAATTTTGTAGTTTTGATCCATTAGCCACAAGACTTTAACCCAAGGTCCTAAGGGTATTGTAAGGTTATCAATAGAAAGATCCGGAAAAACGCATTTTACGTTAGTCGCAGCGAAAACCCGAGTGTTCTTCAACTTTGAAGTTGGAAATAGAAGAGGAGTTTTCACAAGCTTAGGGTTGCAAATAGCGGATTGGAGCGTCGAAAAGGAGTTGGAGTTGCTAAGGATCGACTTAGGGTTTTGGATCATTTTGAGCTTAAGGAGGTAATAATCTCCGTCTTGCTATTAAAATTCAAGATTTCATGTTGTAGTAGTTAGAAATGATCATGTGGATTATATTATGAAGAATGTTATGTGTTATGGAATATTGGATGGAATCCGAAAATTGCATGATTGTATGAGATTTCAATTCAATTGGATTATTAGTTTAATCGTCACATGTTATAGAAGGAAGGAATTATAATTGTTAAGTTGTTTATGACTATATAACATGTTAGACCTAAGAAGTTGGATTGAAAAAAAATTGGAAAGGACTTTGTGTTGTTGTATATGTTTAGTCAAGAATGGCTTTAAATATGGAACTAGTTTCGTATTAATTTGTGGGGCGAAATTTTACACGTCCTGATTAAGGCGTGTAATCCCCTTTGGTTAGCTGAATTGTTGGGCCTTAAATGTGGCGTGTTTGGTTATTGAATTCGGCCTTGAAAAAAGTGGCAAAGTATGTAGAAACAAAGGAAGTGTTGTCCGATTTTCCGTAGAATTTAGTGACTTTGCACTTAGAATATTCTACGTTTGAAGCTAGAGGTTTAATGGACGTATTATGGCCATTATAGGTGGAAGTACTAAGTATAGCGTATTCTACTTGAACGATGGAATAGCTATCAAGGTTGAAGTACTTTGGAGCATTTTGCTATTTGTCGATAATCGTCGCGAGGTATGTGAACCTCTTCCTTCTTTTGACATGATTCTATGTATGGAATATACATGTAGTACTATTTCATGATTCCTTCTACTCTTAGAAGTTAAGAGGTATGTATGTTGATTTACTCTGCGTAAAGGTTATGTCTAAGTTATCCTAAGTTCTTACCATGTCTTATGGGGATGTTGGTAAGAGTCGTTAGGAGGTATTTGGAGCAAGTTGACTTGGCTAAGATTCTGACACAAATGAGAATAAGTATCGAACAAGCCCGCTGCGGCGTTAATAAAGGAAAATGTAATGACAATTGATAATATTAAAATGAGTAGAATTCTCCATCTGCTAGAAGCTAAGATAAGACAAAATTATATTACATTTTCTAGATCATGGTGTTATACCCGTATTTCAGTATATGCGTGAGGGCGTGCGTCACGAAAGTTTAAGCCTTAAGATAGGCAAGGGCGAAATTTGTTCACAACTCGAAAAGAATTGTTTTTCGGCAAGCGTTTTCCAAACTGCGAGGGAAAATTACGGCTATGTCATTTATAATTTTTGCGGATTTTTAGAGATGAAATATTTTGGACCAGCGAGAGGCGACACTTGTCACCTCAGCGGTGATCAAGTGGCGAATGGCTTGCAGCGGGCGATTTTGAGGCCTAAAACAAGGTCGATGTTTGGGTGATTTGTGGAGTAGAGGGCTAGGGTGCACTTGGGCAAATCTTCACCCTCACTTGCCACCACTTGTCTTGATCTTGGCCATTGAAGGCCTATAAATACCCCCTTTGGTAGAAAAATACTCTCAGTATTGTTACTATTCCAAAATACCTTGGCCCAAATACCTTGTAGTATTCCAAGGTTACCCCTATACTAAAAACCAGAAATACTATTATACTTCCTTGATCACAAAAGCGAAACCCTAAGAAAAATCTTCACGATTGGTTGAAGTATTAAGAAGAAGTTGCGTAGAACTTCTAAGGGTTGTTTGGAGGCGGGTTGGAGCGCTGAGTAGGAGCTAAGCGTTGCTCGGGATCGACATTTAAACTTGGATAATTTTGGGCTTATCGAGTAAATACTCTTGTCCTTATATTGTAATTGGAAATTACATCGTAGTAGTATAGAAATGAATATAAGATTCATAGAAGGATATTCTGAAGATAATTGAAGCGTAATAGAAGGATATTCTGAGAAAAGAATTGAATGAAATCACATCGGAAGAATATTAAAGAAGAAAAGTGAACTGTACTTACATGGGGCGTATTCTGATGAACTTGTGTAATTTGGCGGGTAGGAAGTTACGCAATTTTCAAGTAGAATAAGAAATGCGTATCTAGAATTATTTCTGAGTAGTCTAGGCGTTAATAGACTTATATGGCCGATATAGGTTGAAATCTTGAGAGTAGCGTATTCTACTCGAAGGGTGGAAAAACTAGCGAGATTCTGATGCTTTGGAGCTATTTGCTAATTGTCGTAATCGTCGCAAGGTATGTGATTCTTCCTATCCTCTTGGCATGATATTTTAAAGAATATATATAGTCACGGTAGGCGTCGTGTGTTAAGCGAGCGTGGTTTCTTGCGATGTCTTTTGACTTGAGTCTAATAATAAGAATCTTGAAGTATTTCAAAAGAATTAAGAATCGTTTTTAAAGAAGAGTAATACTTGGTTTTAAGAGCTTAAGAGTTATACTAGCTTTATGGGAAGTTAGGTATAACGACTTAAGAAAAGATAAAAGGCAGTTTACTTAATTGTTTATGAGCAGCCTTATATTGATTTGGAAATGAGAATAAGTATCGAACAAACCACAGCGCTAATAAAGGGAAATGTATTGACAAATAAGTAATTATATTAAAACCAGTAGAAACCTCCATCTCTATAGAAGCTAATATAAGAAAAAATTTTATTACATATCCTACATCATGTCTGCTTTAATATGATTGTTATAAACAAGAATAACAAACTCACACATAACGCATACATAACTCAATTGTTTTAAAAGAGAATTATGTTATTACATGTTTGTGGCTATGAACTAGTAATCTTTCGAAAATAATAGAGGTGAATATTTGTAATTAGGCAAACTTGAACTTTTGGTAAAGAATGTTGTTACTTGACTTTAAGAAGAAAAGTGTTTTGGTTTAAAGAAGGGCATAATATTGCCTTAGTTGATTTTAAAAGGAAAACATGGTATTATCTTAATCTGTCTTCAAGAAGCGTTTAAATGTTATGGCCACGACACGCGTTCATAGGATGAGCAGGAATGTATACCACACGATTTGATCTGAGTCCATGAGATGGGCCGGAATGTATTCATGCGACACGAGTTCATGGGATGAGCAGGAATGTATTTCACCGACAGCGTTCACGGGATGAGCAGGAATGTATACCACGATTTGATACCAAGTCCATGAGATGGGCCGGGAATGTATTTCATGCGACACAGAGTTCATGGGATGAGCGAGAATGTATTTCACGACAGCGTTCATGGGATGAGCAGGAATGTATACCACGATTTGATCTGAGTCCATGAGATGGGCCGGGAATGTATTCCATCTGATTTCACCTCGGGTCCATGAGATGGGGCGAGACATGTTACACGTATCACATGACTTATACCTAGGCTGACGGTGAGGAAGAAGTTCCACGGGCGTGAGGAAGACTTTGAGGCGTGAGTCACGACTTGACATATTTGCTTTTATATTGTGAATTATAGTTTTGTTATCATACATGTCTCTGTTTTGTTTTATTTGTTATGATTTCGTTCTGATATTTTGATTTCACATACTTGGTACCTCCTTGAAGTGCGTTCATCTGCGGTAAGTACATCGGTTGTTGATCCTCGCTCATAGGGTCACAGTTCAGCGTATTGGGAAGCTCCGTTTCTCCGGAGACTTATCTTTTGGTATGTTTCCCTGAGTTGTAGGTTCTTGTACATTCAGGGGTATGGCGGGGCCCTGTCCCATCATAGTTGTTACATTCTTAAGTGCATAATCTTGTTGTGGGTAGGGTTGTAAAGGATATGCTTGTTCAAAAATTTACGTATATATGCAGAAAGCAACCGTTTTGGTTGCTTTGTTTTATTATCTTATCTCTTGTTTCATATCTGTATGTTTTATATTCCATTGTTTTCTACGATGTATGACTACTTGGGTGCGGGTAGGCACGATCACGAACCGGGCAGTCGTGACAAAAGTAGTATCGAGCGATTAATCCTCGGAAAGTGTCTACAGACCGTGTCTAATAGTAAGTCTTGATTATCGGTGTGTTGTGCACCATCTATAATCGAGGCTGTAGGACATTTAGGATTGGTTTCCATTCTTCTCATTACGAGATCGTGCCTTAGAAGGCGTGTTATAAGTTGGACCCCTCGGCGTATTTCGTTTTACGATTATGCCTCGCGCCAAGGCAGCGGGCGGAATGGGCAAAGCGGCCAGGAGGCTGCTAGTGGGATCTGAGAGAATGCGAAGCGCGAGCGATCATTACGAGATAGTGCTTGACGGGCGAGTTTTGCGGCGCCGCCCGGCCAGCGAGTTTAGAAACGCGGCGATGTTCTGAGACCTGATACTGAGCCTCGGTCCGCGGCTGGAAGCGAGAGGTTGAGGTACAAATAGATAGCGATTATTGGCGAGGATAGTAGCGAACATGAGGATAAATTTGGATCTGGCGGTTCGATTCTAGTAGTACCCATGGTTCACGAGATCGGATAGTTTGAGGCTACGGGACTTTACGAGTTGTAGCCCGCCCGAGTTCTATGGGTGAGGCACGAGGATGATCGCGAGAGTTCATCGAGCGATTCTGGGATCATGAGAGTGATCGAGGCTTGGAGGAGTCGGTGGTCTTAGGATCGCATCGTTTGCGTAATCTGCGATCGGCCAGTTTGATTCGTGGGAGCGTCGGGAAGTATGCACTTCGGTAGTATGGGACAAGTTCTCGAGGCATTTCTTGCACATTTCTTGCCTCGCGGATGAAAGGGCTCGGTAAACGATTTTTGGCGTTGAAGCGGGCGGGCGTCTGTTTGGGAGTACAATGTGAGTTTGACTCATTAGCTCGATGCGTCCCGCATTGGTAGCCGACATGGAGGGCGAGTGCATTCGTCCGCGGGCTTGATGACTACTTGGCGAGCTTGTTAGTGTAGCTCTTGATCGGGCATGGACATTGCGCATGCGAGCTTATGCACTTGGATGTGAGGCGGAAGGGTCGGCGGAATGGCCAGAGATCTGCGAAGAGGGCGGGGCAATGAGGTCGCTTTGGTAACTTTAGGTGGACCGCCCGGCGGAGTTAGTTATGTACCTCGCCCGATGCTGAGTGGTCCTCCGCGATCTTGGGGCGTTAGGTATTCGGGAGTTGGTGAGCTCGGGGCTTAGTTTCTGGATATACGGGTTCTTGGCGAGATTCATGTCCCCTCGGTGTGCGCGATGTGGCGGCATCGTCGGGAATGTCGTCTTTTTACTGGTGCTTGTTTCACCTGCGGCCTTCAGGGTCATGTGATGAGAGATTGTGCATATAGGAGAGTGCATGCGGTATGGCCCAGCGACCTCTGGTCGATGGCGAGTTCATCGCCTTCTATAGCTATGCGCCCGGCAGGGCAGACCTATGATTAGAGTGAAGCAGTAGATACAGGTATATCCTTAACCCTCTAGAGGTTTGTATGCTTGATATGATGATCTTGTTAGTGTGTGCTATGTACGGATAGCGTTGTGTTACTTGTGAGTAGAAAACATGGAAATGATAAGTATGGGGACAGGGAAGGTATGAACCTTAGAGTTTTATACGTAGAGACCTTAGATGCGAGGCCATCTTGAGTAAAAGGTTTATGTTTATGTTGACCTTCTGGAGTGCATAGTATCGTGGGATATATTTGTGTGATAAGTCCGGGTGGTATGAAATGAAAGAGGGTAGTTGAGCTAAGAAGACCACTAGGTTTCGTGACTCGATGGTGAGATTGTTCGGATCGAGAGCAGAGCTTAGCGCAAAGTGGGTCGGGTTGAGGCAAATCGCGGGTCGACCAGCGGCCTATAAAATGGTGGGTCGATTCGAGGTGGTCGCGGTGGCGAGTCATGAGGGTGTTAGGCCCAAGTTTAGTTAACCATCGTGCGAGTTCGTGGATGCGTTAGACCGATGGTCGGCCGATGGTCGACCCGTCTTATCTTTCGGTCGGGGCCAGTGTACTCGCGAGAGGTTATGCGAGTTGTTATATCAGGAAGGTTGTAAGGCTGACCGAGGTGCCTACTTTCACCTTATGACAGACAGTAAAGCTCAGGTTATGGCTATTTCTTTTTCTGGAAGTTTTACAGGCAGGGTTAGGAACTGGTGAGTCTCGATGTCGCGTTCGCCCTCGGGCGGTGTTTGGATTTCGAAGTACGATGAGATTGTTGCCTCTGTTGAGAATGCTGTGAGATTATTGCCTCTGTTGAGGGTGTTTATAACTACCATTTGATATTCGGATATCGCCTTATGAAGCCTTGTAGGGCGGAAGTGTAAGTTATCGGTCGATTGGTTCGATGTTGGCAAGGTTGGATGATTGGTTCATACTTGTTTTGAGGATGTGGATAGGGTGAAGCTTATCGAGAAGAGGTTATTGGCGGCTCGAGTCAGCGAAGTCATGCGGATAATCGGCGGCGGCGGAGTTGAGTTGGCGGTGGGTCTTCTTGAAGGTACCACCGGAAAGGGTGTGGCGAGTTTTGGAAAGCAGAGAAACTTAGCGAGTTACTTTGGGCCTTTCGGATCATGTGAAGAATAGGCGGGTTGCCTATAGTTAGCATTGCCGTCCGACATAGGAGGCGATGCGTCGATCTTTCGTGTTGCTAGGTTGAAAAAGTATCGGAGATCCGTCAGTTATTCGATGTGATGACCAAGTTGGAGGTAGTAACCGAGAATTGGCTGAGCGATATGAAATGTGGTAAGTTATGAGAAAGAGTTCGAGTGTCTGCGAGAAGAGTCAGCAGTAAGGAAGAAGCGAGCATGTGTTAAGAGCATAAATGTGATCATTTCTTTTGTAAGAGAAGGTGCGAAAGAGTATATTTTAGACCTCGGGTGGGAGCTTTTGTGATGCTAGAGGTGATTCCTTGTGGACTTGGATTTAAGTATTTCTGGCGTGTTGATACGTGGCGGTGTGGCATGATTGTTTCGTAAGTATAGTAGTGAAGACTATCTTGGCGCATGTATGTTTTGAGGCTTAGAAGGAACGTTCGGGGCGAATGTTTCTAAGGAAGGAGAATGTTATACCGTATTTCGGAGTATGCGTGAGGGCGTGCGTCACGAAAGTTTAAGCCTTAAGATAGGCAAGGGGCGAAATTTGTTCACAACTCGAAAGAATTGTTTTTCAGGCAAGCGTTTTCCAAACTGCGAGGAAAATTACGGCTATGTCATTTATAATTTTTGCAGATTTTTGAGATGAAATATTTTGGACCAACGAGAGGCGACACTTGTCACCTCAAGTGGGCGATCAAGTGGCGAATGGCTTGCAGCTTGGGCGATTTTGAGGCCTAAAAAGGGTCGATGTTTGGGTGATTTGTGGAGTAGAGGCTAGGGTGCACTTGGGCAAATCTTCACCTCCACTTGCCCACCACTTGTCTTGATCTTGGCCATTGAAGGCCTATAAATACCCCATTTGGTAGAAAAATACTCTCAGTATTGTTACTATTCCAAAATACCTTGGCCTAAATACCTTGTAGTATTCCAAGGTTACCCACATACTAAAAGCCGAAATACTATTATACTTCCCTTGATCACAAAGCGAAACCCTAAGGAAAATCTTCACGATTGGTTGAAGTATTAAGAAGAAGTTGCGTAGAACTTCTAAGGGTTGTTTGGAGCGGGTTGGGCGCTGAGTAGAAGCTAAGCGTTGCTCGGGATCGACATTTAAACTTGGATAATTTTGGGCTTATCGAGGTAAATACTCTTGTCCTTATATTGTAATTGGAAATTACATCTTGTAGTAGTATAGAAATGAATATAAGATTCATAGAAGGATATTCTGAAGAGAATTGAAGCTGTAATAGAAGGATATTCTGAAAAGAATGAGCGAAATCACATCGAAGAATATTAAAGAAGAAAGTGACGTACTTACATGGGGTGTATTACTGATGAACTTGTGTAATTTGGCGGGTAGGGAAGTCTGCCCGATTTTCCGTAGAATAAGGAATCTGTATCAGAATTATTTTCTGATTAGTCTAGGCGTTAATAGACTTATATGGCCGATATAGGTTGAAATGCGAGAGTGGCGTATTCTACTCGAAGGGTGGAAAAACTAGCGGGATTACTGATGCTTTGGAGCTATTTGCTAATTAATCGTGTCGTGAGGTATGTGATTCTTCCTATCCTCTTGAGCATGATATTTTAAAAGAATATATATAGTACGGTGAGCGTCGTGTGTTAAGCGAGCGTGGTTTTAATGCGATGTCTTTTGACTTGAGTCTAATAATAAGAATCTTGAAGTATTTCAAAGAATTAAGAATCGTTTTTAAAGAAGAGTAATACTTGGTTTTAAGAGCTTAAGAGTTATACTAGCTTTATGGGAAGTTAGGTATAACGACTTAAGAAAAGATAAAAGGCAGTTTACTTAATTGTTTATGAGCGCTTATATTGATTTGAAATGAGAATAAGTATCAGACAAACCACGAGCGCTAATAAAGGAAATGTATTGACAAATAAGTAATTATATTAAAACCAGTAGAAACCTCCATCTGTATAGAAGCTAAGATAAGACAAAATTTTATTACATTTCCTAGATCATGGCTGCTTTAATAAGATTGTTATAAACAAGAATAACTTACTCACACATAAGGCATACATTACTCAATTGTTTTAAAGAGAATTATGTTATTACATGATTGAGGCTATGAACTATGAATCTTTGAAAATAAGAGCGTGAATATTTGAAATTAGGCAAACTTGAACTTTTGGAAAAGAATGTTGTTACTTGACTTTAAGAAGGAAAGTGTTTTGGTTTAAAAAGAAGGGCATAATATTGCCTTAGTTGATTTTAAAAGGAAAACATGGTATTATCTTAATCTGTCTTCAAAGAGCGTTTAAATGTTATGGCCACACGACACCGCGTTCATGGGATGAACCGGGAATGTATACCACCTGATTTGATACCGAGTCCATGAGATAGGCGGGAATGTATTTCATGCGACCACGAGTTCATGGGATGAGCAGGAATGTATTTCACCACGACACGCGTTCGTAGGATGAGCAGGAATGTATACCACGATTTGATCTGAGTCCATGAGATGGGACGGGAATGTATTCATCGACAACTGTTATACCCGTATTTCCGGTATAT
Organism: Przewalskia tangutica; assembly: GCA_029844215.1. Classification (NCBI taxonomy): domain Eukaryota; kingdom Viridiplantae; phylum Streptophyta; class Magnoliopsida; order Solanales; family Solanaceae; genus Przewalskia; species Przewalskia tangutica. The sequence continues at coordinate 113,180,194 of CM056720.1, forward strand.
GCGTAGGGCGTGCGTGAAATTTGAGCCTTAAAGTTAGGCAAGGTTGAATTTTGTGCACAACACCGGTTAGAGTCGTTTTTCGGCGAAAGCGTTTCCACGACTTTCGTAGGAAAATTCGGCTATGTCATTTATTATTTTTGCGGATTTTTAGAGAGGCGAAACATTTTTGACCAGCGGGAGGGTGACATGTGTCACCCTCGCATTGAAACAGAAGCGACAACCCTTGGGCGATTTGGGCTTGCTTTTGGCCTTGATTTGTGCCTTGTTTGTGCCTTGTTTTGTGGAGTGTTTTGTGGAGTAGGGTTAGGGTGCGCTTGGCTTGATCATGGCCTTACACTTGCCTTGCACATGGCTTGATCTTGGCCGTTGGTTGGCACTGCTTAGCCTATAAATACCCGCTTGAAGTGAAGACTTCTTCATCCTCCTCACTTTGTATAAGTCTTGAAACCCTCTCCTCCCTCTTGTTGACTCTCGTCCAAATCCCCCTCCTAGTAAAGGCCCTTGGCGAAACTACCAGCTTTATGTAGCCTTTGGCAGAACACCCACTTCCCTTGGAGTTGTTCTCGTGAGATACCCCAGGTTGAAATACTCTCCAAATATTGTTATGATGCCCAAATACTTTGCCCATATACATGTAGTACTTTCAAGTTACCTCTATCGTAGAGCAGAAAATACTACCTTTTGTCCTTTTAGTCTCAAGCCAAAACCTAAGGAAATCTTCATAGTTGGTTGAAGTATGTAAGTAGAAGTTGGTTAGAACTTCTAAGGGTTGTTGGAGCGCGCGGAGTAGGAGCTAAGCGTCGCTCGGGATCGACATTTAAACTTGGATAATTTTTGGGCTTATCGAGTAAATCGCTTGACCTTCTTTTGTAATAGGTTTGCATCTTGTTGAAGTATGAGAATTAAGTATAAGTATATGCGGAATGGTATATAAGAAGGGAATTGAGTACTTACATAGAATTTGTATTCTGATGAACTTGTAAAATTTGGCGGGTAGGAAGTCTTGCCCATTTCTGTGAGTAGTCTAGACTTTGATGGTGGTATAACCTTTATAGGTTGAATGTGCTACTTGAAAGGTGGACAAGGCTAGCGGGTTATAAGCGTGGGCGTTTTGCTTATAGTCGATAATCGTCGCGGTATGTGACTCTTCACTATACTCTTGAGCATGATATTTTAAAGGAAGATATATATAGTGCGGCAATGTCTTTTGACTTAAGCTGAATAATATATAGTATGCGGTAGGCGTCGTGTGCTAATTGAGCGTGGTTATGCGATGTCTTTTGACTTAAGCTTTGAATAATATATAATGCGGTAGGCGTCGTGTGCTAATTGAGCGTGGTTATGCGGCAATGTCTTTTGACTTAAGCACGAATAATATATAGTACGGTAGGCGTCGTGTGCTAATTGAGCGTGGTTATGCGGCAATGTCTTTTGACTTAAGCTGAATAATATATAGTGCGGTGAGCGTCGTATGCTAATTGAGCGTGGTTATGCAGCAATGTCTTTTGACTTAAGCACGAATAATAAAAACCTTGAATGTATTTCAAATGTTAGAAACCATTTTTGAAAGAAGAGTAACACTTGGTTTTAAAGGTTTTAAAAGAGTTATACTAGCTTTATGGGAGTTAGGTATAACGTCTTAAGAAGGTAAAGAAAATGGTTTCTTGATTTGAGAAGTTAAGGGACTTGATCTTATAAGATAAGAGACTTAACTTAAATGAATTAATATGAGTTTTGTGTGAAACCTCATTCGTGAGTAATGAGTGCGTGGTTTTTAAAAGGAATAATGTTTCTTGATTTGAAATCGAATGTGTATCGACAAACCAACTGCGGCGTTAATAAATGAGAATGTATTGAATAATGAAGTATTATTAAAACCGGTAGAAACCTCCGTCTGCATAGAAGCTAAGATAAGACAAAATGATATTACATTTCCTAGATCATGGTGCTAATAAGATTTATGAACAAGAATAACCTACTTTATGGCATATGTTACTCAATCGTTTTAAAAGAGATTAAGACATTGAACTATGAAACTTTCCTAAAAAGAGACTTGAGTAATTGAAATTAGGCAAGCTGGAACTTTAGGGAAAAGAAAGGCATTGTGTTGTCTTAAAATGGTTTAAAACTTAAAGTGTTATACGACTTTATGGGAAGTTGGTTATAACGACTTTATGAAAACAAAGAAGGGTTTTCATCATTGGTTTTAATGTGGAAACTTGGCTTTAAAAGAGAGGTGTTTTGGTTTGCTTAAAAGATGTAAGTCACTCTATTTTTATACTACGGTATCGGGTGATTTTCATAAAGGAATGGATCTCTTAAAAGGAATTTAACGTCGTAGCACTTTAGGTTAAAACCGGACTTTGGTATAAAATGAAAGTACTTTGAGTTGTGTATAACTTGCCTATGCTTGTTGTTGTATAACTTGCCTATGTTTGTTGTTGAGTAACTTACTATACTTGTTGTTGTGTAACTTGCCTATGCTTGTTGTGATAGCCTTTGTTGTGCAAGAATTGTGTTTCTATATTCTGCGTCTCGATGGGGCGGTTGACTTGTTGAGACTTACTTGGGCGTCTTGGCGTGTGGAAGATTCACGGGTATCTTCCATTATTATTGTTACATGGGCATGTCTACACGATGATGTGGGCGGTGGCCATTACAGTTATTCTGGCGAAGTATCGTGACTTACGGTTGTGATCGGTCGTAGCTGTTTACTGCCCCGTCGGCTCGTGGCGCGGTGGATCTGGTATAGGTTATTGCACCGCCGCGTGTCGACCAGCGCGGTGTTTGGATGGAGCCGTGACTTACGGATGTGATGCAGTGCGTGGCCGATTCACTTGCCCCGTCTCATTAAGCGCAGTGGGTAGTGGAGGCTATTGCACTGCCGCGTGTCGCCGTGATATGGTTATGCTGATATTAGTGCGGTCGGATCTGGTAGTTATACTTGCCGTCACGGTTTTATGTACAGTGGGACACGGTGTTCATGTATACTCCTTGGTGTTGTTATATCATAAATGCCGTGGTGAGGAAGAATTCCACGAACGCAGTGGTGGGTGGGCGTGAGTCACGACTTGATATACTTATATGTTGTATCTTGTAGTTTGGTTATCATCATGTCTCATTTATATAGTATTATGATTTCATTCTGATATTCTGATTTCACATACTTGGTACTTGTTGTCTTGACCTCGCTTGAAGTGCGTTAATCTGCGAGTAAGTACGTTTATCGATCCGCGTTTAGGATCACATTTCGTGTTGGGAAGCTCAGTTCCTTGGAGGCTTATCTTTTGGTATGTTACCACAGTGCAGCAGGTTCTTGTACATTCGGGGTATGGCGGGGCCTGTCCGTCATAGTTGTTGTAAAAATCTTAAGTGCATGCCTTTGTTGTGGCGGGGTTGTAAAAGGATTAAAGCATTGGGTTTTATGTATATCGAAGGCAAGCTGTTTTGGTTGGCTTTGTTATTTATCATACCTCTTGATCCATGTCTATTTGCATGTTTAAGTTTTATTTCATTGGTTTTCTACGATGTTGTATCACTAGGGTGCCGGGTAAGGCACGATCACGGGCGGGTTGAGTCTTGACAAAGTGGTATCGAGCGATTAGTCCTCGGAAAGTGTCTACAGACCGTGTCTAGTAAGTCTTGATTATCGGTGTGTTGTGCACCTCATCTATGTCGAGAGGCTATAGGACATTTAGGATTGGTTTCCATTCTTCTCATTACGAGATCGTGCCTTAGAAGCGTGTGATAAGTTGGACCCTCGGCGTATTTCGTTTTTACGATTATGCCTCGCGCAAAGCGGCAAGCCCGGGCGAAGAAAGCGCGAAGGAAGGCTGCGAGTAAGCGGCGAGAGACCATACACGAGCCTCGATCCTCACCGGAAGCAGGAGATGAGTTACAAGGTAGGCGATTAATGGCGGGGTTGTGGGCGAACTTGAGGATAGTGGGCCGCGAGTTCGATAACACCACTATTCACTTTAGATCGAGATAGTTCGAGGCTACGGATTTTACGAGTTGTAAACCGCGAGTTTTATGGGTGAGGCACGAGGATGAACGCGAGTTCATCCAAGCGATTCTGACGGATCGTAGAGTGATCGAGCATCGGAGACCGAGTCGGTGGTCTAAGTTACGCATCATTGCGTGATACCGCATGATCCAGTTTGGTCGTGGGAGCTGTCGGGAGAGCATGCACCTTTCGTGTGGAGCGAGTTCTCGAGGCCTTTCTTGCACATTTCTTGCCTCCCGGATGAGAGGGCTCGGTAACAATTTTTGGTGTTGCGGCGAGCGAGCGTGCAGTTCGGGAGTACAATGTGGAGTTCGACTCATTGGCGACGTCCCGCGTTGGTAGCTAGTATGGAGGATTGAGTGCAAGTATATTCTGAGGCTCGATGATTACCTAGCGGATTTGTTGGTGTAGCTCTTGGCCGGCATGGGCATTGCCGCGTCTGGCGTATGCACTTGGATGTGAGCGGATAAATCGGCGGAATGACGAGTCGTGAAGAGGGCGAGCAGCGGGGTCGCTGGTAGCGTTAGGCGATTGCCTCGGCGGCGAACTAGTTATGTACCTCGCCCGATCTGAGTGGTCCTCCACGCCGGGACGCCGGGATATTCGAGGCGGTCGGGGCTCCGGGTTTGATTTTTGGGAGTAGGAGTACTCGCGGATGAGGCCACCGTATCTCGGTGTGACCATTGTGGTAAAGCCCGTAGAGGAATGTCGTCTTGGTTTGGGAGATTGCTATACTTGCGGCCCGGCGAGCCATTTGTGAGGCTTGTCAGGCGGGGTATGGCGGTGGGATAACCAGACTACTAGATCGATTCGGGTTCTTCACGCTTGATAGCTAGGCGGGATGTTCATACAGCGTGCGAGCCACGGTAGAGGTCGCGGTGGAAGTTTCGATTTTAGCGGTCCTTTGAAGCGCCTATTTTGAGTATATCCTTAACCTATAGGGTTTGTATGTATTGATGTCGCGATGATGTGTTTTGTGTTATGATCGGATAGCTTTGTGCTAAAATGTGATTTAGAAACACAGTTAGTGAAAAAGGGTAAGTCCACAGGTAGTGTGAAATGGAAGTGGTAGCTTTCGTGACTTGTATAAATAAGATTGTTCGGATCGGGAACAAGAGTTTGGCGCGTTTGGGTCGGGTTGAGGACCGTTTGCGGGTCGACGTAGCCGGATTAGGGTGGGGTCGATTCGAGGTGGTCACGCCGGTGGTAGGTCACGAGGCGCTAGGCCCAAGTTTAGGCGACCGTCGTATGAGTTCGTGGATGTGTTCGACCGAATCGTTCGTGAAGTAGGAAATAGCCTTAAGGAGATTGAGGCTAGTAAGGTGACCAAGTTTGGAGGTGGTGACTCCAAAGTTTTGGAAAGCTGGCGATGGCGAAGTGTGGTGCGTCTTAGAAGAGTTCAAGTGTTCGAGAAGGGCACGACGAGTAAGGAAGGAAGAGAGCGTGTTATTTATTGGCCAAAGTGGCGTTGGCAACTTGTTAGAGGCTTCATCGATATCAGTCTTGAGAAGGAACATTCGGGGCGAATGTTTCTAAGGAGGGAGAATGTTATACCGTATTTCGGTATATGCGTGGGGCGTGCGTAGAAATTTGAGCCTTAAAGTTAGGCGAGGTTGAATTTTGTGCACAACACCGGTTAAGTCGTTTTAAATGAAGCGTTTCCACCTTTCGTAGGAAAATTCGGCTATGTCGTTTATTATTTTTGGATTTTTAGAGGCGAAACATTTTTGACCAGCGGGAGGGTGACGTGTGTCACCTCGCATTGAAACAAGGGCGGCAACCGCGGGCGATTTGGGCTTGCTTTTGGCCTTGATTTGTGCCTTGTTTTGTGCCTTGTTTTGTGGAGTGTTTTGTGGAGTAGGGTTAGGGTGCACTTGGCGATCATGGCCTTGCACTTGCCTTGCATGGCGATCTTGGCCGTTGGTTGGCCTTTGCTTTATAAATACCCGAAGTGAAGACTTCTTCATCCACTCCTCGCTTTGTATAAGTCTTGAAACCCTCTCCTCCCTCTTGTTGACTCTCGTCCAAGAGCCCCCTCGCAGTAAAGGCCCTTGGCAGAAAACCCTACCACTTTATGTAGCCTTAGCGAGAACACCCCCTTCCATTGGAGTTGTTCTCGTGAGATACCACGCATGGTTGAAATACTCTCCAAATATTGTTATGATGCCCAAATACTTTAGCCCATATACCTTGTAGTACTTTCCAAAGTTACCTCTATCGTAGAGCCGGAAATACTACCTTTTGTCCTTTAGTCTCAAGCCGAAACCACAAGGAAATCTTCATAGTTGGTTGAAGTATGTAAGTAGAAGTTGGTTAGAACTTAAGGGTTGTTTGGGCGCGCGGAGTAGGAGCTAGCGTCGCTCGGGATCGACATTTAAACTTGGATAATTTTGGGCTTATCGAGGTAAATCGCTTGACCTTCTTTTGTAATAAGTTTCTTTGTTATACCCGTATTTCCAGTATGTGCGTGGAGGCGTCGTCAAAGTTTGTGACTTAAAGTTTGGCTTAGGTTGAAATTTGTGCCTGACACGGTTAGAGTCGTTTTTAAAGCGTTTTACAAAGCTTGCGAAGGGTAAATTCGGCTATGTCCTTTTTAATTTTTGCGGATTTTTAGGCGGCGGAACATTTTGACCAGCGAGAGGGTGACACTTGTCACCTCAGTGAGCGCCCTAAAGTGGGCGGTTTGGGCTTGGGCGAATGGCCTTGATTTGGGGCTTGTTTTGTGCCTTGTTTTGTGGAGTGTTTTGTGGAGTAGGGTTAGGGTGCACTTGTGCGATCTTGGCCATCCACTTGCCTTGCGTGGCTTGATCTTGTCAGTTGGTGTCCCTATAAATACTCACTTGCTTGAAGGTTTTCTTAAATCCTCATTTCATTCTAAGTCTTGAATTCCCTCACTCCTCTTGTGGCTCGTCCAAAGCCTCTTCCTCCCCTTCAGTGGCCTTTGGCGAGAGGTTCCTCCACATGTGGAGTCTTGCAGGGTACCCCCTAGCCTAGTTGTTAGAAATATACCCTCTTTTGTGGTATTGAAATACTCCTCCAAGTATTGTTATAATGCCCAAAATACCTTAGCCTTTACCTTGTAGTATTCAAAGTTACCTCTATCGTAGAGCAAATACTACCTTTTGTCCTTTTAGTCTCAAGCCAAAACCCTAAGGAAATCTTCATGCGAGTTGAAGTATTTAAGTAGAAGTTGGGTAGAACTTCTAAGGGTTGTTTGGAGCGGATTAGGCCCAGCGGAGTAGGAGCTAAACCTTGCTCGGGATCGACGTTATAACTTGGATAATTTTGGGCTTATCGAGGTAAATATTCTTGTCCCCTTATTGTAATTGGAAATTACATGTTGTAGGACTATATAGTTGAAGTATACTATATATAGAACTAAGCGTAGCTTTCGGCAATGTCTTTTGACTTAAGCTGAATTTAAAGAAGAGTGAGCTTGTAATTACATAGAATTTGTATTCTGATGGACTTGTGGTATTCTTGTATAGTAGAATTGTATCGTCAGGTTAGGCGTATAACCCCCAGTTGGCTTGGTGGCGGCCTCGATAGAGAGGAGATTCTGTTGTTGCGGGAGAGGAGGTCTTGCGAATTTTACGTAGAATATGAAACCGTGCGGTTAGAAGTTAATGAGCGTTTGTGGCCTTATAGGTGGAAGTACTACGAGTGGCGTATTCTACTTGAAGAGTGGAAGCGACTGCCAAGATTCTGATCTTGTGGGCGTTTTGCTTATTTGTCGATGTCGTCGCGAGGTATGTGAACCTCTTCCTATCCTTACAGCATGATGCTTTGTAAACTATGTAATGCGGTAGGCGTGCGTATGCTAAATGAGTTGGTTGGTTTAAAACATAGGGTGTTATAATAGCTTTATGGGAAGTTAGTTATAACGACTACATGTAGGTAAGATTAGTTTATTGATTGTAGAAGTTAAGAGACTTGATCTTGAAAGATAAGAGACTTAACTTGTTTTACTTAGTAATTAACATTTTGTTAAAAAGTGTTGTGAAACCTCGTTCGCGAGTAATGAGTACTTGGTTTTAAAAGAATAATGTTTTATTGATTTGGAAATGAGAATAAGTGTCGAGCAAACCACGTAGCTAATAAAGGAAGGTGTATTGACAATTAACTAATTGTTATTAAAACCGATGAAACCTCCGTCTGTAGAAGCTAAGATAAGACAAAATTGTATTACATTTCTAGATCATGGTCTTTGTAACAAGATTGTTGTAAACAAGAATAAGCGGCTCAGCGTCTGAGACATATGTTACTCGATTGTTTTAAAAGAGATTAAGACTATGAGTTATGAAACCTTTCTAAAATAAGAAACTTGAGCATTTGAAATTAGGCAAACTTGAGCGTTTGGAAAATAATGTTGTTACTTGATTTTACAAAGGAAGTATTTTAGTTTACTTAAAAAGATAGTCACTCTATTTTATACTCACGGGTATTATGTGACTTTTGTGAAAAGCGGATCCTTTGAAAGAGTTAATGTCACGTAGTACTTAGGGTTAAAACCGGACTTTGATCTGAAATGGAAGTACCTTGAGTTGTGTGTAACTTGCTATGCTGTTGTTGTGTAAATCGCCTATGCTTGTTGTTATAGCCTTTGTTGTGCAAGTGTTGATGTCGGTGACTTGGGAAGGAGTGGATCTTTTTATAAAAGTCTAGAAGTATGGTAATTTGCTTGAGCTTGTTTGTGATAGCTTTGGTTGTGCGGTGTATTGTTGTTGATGTCACGTGGACATGCCTGCCGTCTGAGTCGGGGCATGTGGCCGTGCGGCGGGGTTGATTACGATATATTGTTATTGTGGTTACATGGACATGTCTACTGGCGTCACGAGTCCGGGCATGTGGCCGCGTGCGGGGTTAATCACCCGATATTATTGTTGATAATGTCACTTGGATGTGTCTGCCGTCTGAGTCCGGGCATGTGGCGTAGGGCATTGTTACTATTGTTGCATCATGGACATGTCTACACCGATGCAGAATTCGGCGTCGTCCGTGATGCGAACATGATTGATGTTGTGGGCGTGAGACCCGTAGTTATATTTGAGTGATGACGAGGCGTGAGTCACGACTTGACATGGCTTTTATGTTGTGGCTGTAGTTTTGTTATCATACATGTCTCTGTTTTTATATATTATTATGTTTTCATTCTGATATTTCTGATTTCACATACTTGGTACTTGTTATCTTGACCTCGCCCGAGTGCGTTCATCTGCGGTAGAGTCATCGGTAGTGGATCCTCGCTCATAGGATCACGAGCGTAATGGGAAGCTCAGTTCTCGGAGGCTTATCTTTGGTATGTTACCACGAGTTGTAGGTTCTTGTGCAGATCGGGGTATGGCGAGCCACTGTCGTCATGTTGTATAAAAACTCTTAAGTGCAGTAATCTTGTTGTAGGCGGGGTTTGTAAAAAGGATTAAAGCTATTCGTTTTGAAAGAGTTGTTTATATATATTTTATTGCAAGGTAACGTTTAGTTGCTTTGTTTTATGATCATGTATCTTGTTTCTTGTTTAAGTTTTATATTCCGCTGGTTTTCTCTGATGTTGTATCACTAGGGTGCCCGGGGTAAGGCACCAGTCACGGGCCCGGGATCGGGTCGTGACATTTGCATACTGTTGAAGTATGAGAATTAAGTATAAGTATATGCCAGGACGGTATATAAGAAGGGAATTGAACTGTACTTACATAGGATTTGTATTCTGATGAACTTATAAAATTTGGCGGGTAGGGAAGTCTTTGCCCAATTTCTGCATGAGTAGTCTAGACTTTGATAGTGGTATAACCTTTATAGGTTGAATGTGCTACTTGAAAGGTGGACAAGGCTAAGCGGGTTATAAGCCAGTGGCGTTTTGCTTATAGTCGATAATCGTCGCGGTATGTGACTCTTCATACTCTTGAGCATGATATTTTAAAGGAAGATATATATATGCAGCGATGTCTTTTGACTTAAGCACTGAATAATATATAGTCACGGTAGGCGTCGTGTGCTAATTGAAGCGTGGTTATGCAGCAATGTCTTTTGACTTAAGCTTTGAATAATATATAATGCGGTAGGCGTCGTGTGCTAATTGAGCGTAGTTATGCAATGTCTTTTGACTTAAGCTGAATAATATATAATGCGGTAGGCGTCGTGTGCTAATTGAGCGTGGTTATGCAGCAATGTCTTTTGACTTAAGCCTGAATAATAAAAACCTTGAATGTATTTCAAATGTTAAGAAACCATTTTTGAAAGAAGAGTAACACTTGGTTTTAAAGGTTTTAAAAAGAGTTATACTAGCTTTATGGGGAGTTAGGTATAACATCTTAAGAAGGTAAAGAAAATGGTTTCTTGATTTGAGAAGTTAAGGGACTTGATCTTATAAGATAAGAGACTTAACTTAAATGAATTAATATGAGTTTTGTGTGAAACCTCGTTCGTGAGTAATGAAGTGCGTGGTTTTTAAAAGGAATAATGTTTCTTGATTTGGAAATCGAGAATGTGTATCGACAAACCACTGCGGCGTTAATAAAGGAGAATGTATTGAATAATGAAGTATTATTAAAACCGGTAGAAACCTCCAAATGCATAGAAGCTAAGATAAGACAAAATGATATTACATTTCTAGATCATGGCTGCTAATAAGATTTATGAACAAGAATAACCTACTTTATGGCATATGTTACTGTCGTTTTAAAGAGATTAAGACATTGAACTATGAAACTTTCCTAAAGAGACTTGAGTAATTGAAATTAGGCAAAGCTGGAACTTTAGGAAAAGAAAGGCATTGTGTTGTCTTAAAATGGTTTAAAACTTAAAGTGTTATAACAGCTTTATGGGAAGTTGGTTATAACGACTTTATGAAAACAAAAGAAGGGTTTTCATCATTGGTTTTAATGTGGAAACTTGGCTTTAAAAAGAGAGGGTGTTTTGGTTTGCTTAAAAGATGTAAGTCACTCTATTTTTATACTACGGGTATCGGGTGATTTTCATAAAAGGAATGGATCTCTTAAAAGGAATTTAACGTACGTAGCACTTTAGGGTTAAAACCCGGACTTTGGTATAAAATGAAAGTACTTTGAGTTGTGTATAACTTGCCTATGCTTGTTGTTGTATAACTTGCCTATGTTTGTTGTTGAGTAACTTGCCTATACTTGTTGTTGTGTAACTTGCCTATGCTTGTTGTGATAGCCTTTGTTGTGCAAGAATTGTGTTTCTATATTCTGCGTCTCGATGGGGCGGTTGACTTATTGAGGACTTACTTGGGCGTCTTGGCGGTGTGGAAGATTCCGCGGGTATCTTCCATTATTATTGTTACATGGGCATGTCTGCCGATGATGTGGGCGGTGGCCATTACGGTTATTCTGGCGAATATCGTGACTTACGGTTGTGATCGGTGCGTAACTGTTTACTTGCCCCGTCGACTACGTGGCTTGAGTGGATCTAGTATAGGTTATTGCGCGCCGCGTGTCGACCAGCGAGTCGGTGTTTGGATGGAGCCGTGACTTACGGATGTGATGCAGTGCGTGGCCGATTCATTTGCCCCGTCGGCTACGTGGCGCGGTGGAGGTGGTGGAGGCTATTGCACCCGCGTGTCGACCGTGATATGGTTATGCGATATTATTGATGCGGTCGGATCGGTAGTTATACTTGCCGTCACGGTTTTATAGCGCAGTGGGACACGGTGTTCATGTATACTCCTTGGTGTTGTTATATCATAGGCTGCCGTAGTGAGGAAGAATTCCACGCACAGTGGTGAATTGGAGGCGTGAGTCACGACTTGATATAGCTGCTTATATGTTGTGTATCTTGTAGTTTGGTTATCATGCATGTCTCGCTTTATATAGGTTATGATTTCATTTCTGATATTCTGATTTATACTTAGTACTGTTGTCTTGACCTCCTTGAGCTGCGTTAAATCTGCGGTAAGTCACGTCATTGTCGATCCGCGTTTAGGATCACATTTCGGCGTGTTGGGAAGCTCGTTCCTTGAGCTTATCTTTTGGTATGTTACCACAGTGCAGAGTTCTTGTACATTCGGGGTATGGCGGGGCCACTGTCGTCATAGTTGTTGTAAAAATCTTAAGTGCAGCCTTGCTTGTTGTGGGTAGGGTTGTAAAAGGATTAAAGCTGTTGGGTTTTATGTATATCTTGAAAGCAAGCTGTTTTGGTTGGCTTTGTTTATTTATCATACCTCTTGATCCATGTCTATTTGCATGTTTAAGTTTTATTTCCATTGGTTTTCTACGATGTTGTATCACTAGGGTGCGGGGTAAGGCACGATCAGGGCAGGTTGGGTCTTGCCGAACAGAGTTCATGGCGACAGTTCATGGGATGAGCAGAATGTATTTCACGACACGCATTCGTAGGATGAGCGGGAATGTATTCCAGGGAATGTATACCACTGATTTGATCTGAGTCCATGAGATGGGCCGGGAATGTATTCATCTGATTTCACCTCGGGTCGTAGAGATGGCGAGACATATTACACGTATCACATGACTTATACCTAGGCTGCGGTGAGGAAGAAGTTCCAGGCGTGAGGGAAGACTTTGAGGCGTGAGTCACGACTTGACATATTTATTTTTATATTGTGAAGCGTAGTTTTGTTATCATACATGTCTCTGTTTTGTTTTAAATTATGATTTCGTTCTGATATTTTTGATTTCACATACTTGGTACTGTTATGCGACCTCCTTGAAGTGCGTTCATCTGCATGAGTAAGTCATCGGTTGTTGATCCTCGCTCGTAGGGTCACGATTCAGCGTATTAGGAAGCTCCGTTTCTCGGAGGCTTATCTTTTAGTATGTTTCACTGAGTTGTAGGTTCTTGTACATTCGAGGGTATGGCGGGGCCTGTCAAAGTCATAGTTATTACATTCTTAGAGTGCAATCTTGTTGTGGGCGGGGTTGTAAGGATATAGCTGTTCAAAAATTTCTGTATATATCTGAAGGCAACCGTTTTGGTTGCTTTGTTTTATTATCTTATCTCTTGTTTCATATCTGTATGTTTTATATTCCGCTGTTTTCTCTGATGTATGACTACTTGGGTGTCCGGGTAAGGCACCAGTCACGGGCCCCGGAACGGGTCGTGACACATGGCTACTTGATTAAGATCGTTATAAATAAGTATAACTTATTCACAACGCACCAAAGTATATGTTTCTTAATTTATAAGAATTTACGTATGAGGTTTTAAGACTATGAACCTCAAATTCTTAAAAGGTTAAGAGACTTTATTTTTCAAGTTATGGGACTTGATTCTTAAAGGAAGAAATGACTTGAAATAAAGAAGGACAAATTGTTTTAAAGGTACCAATTGCTTAAGGTTTAAAAGAAAGAAGTCACGTGATTTAGAAGCCTATAATTGTATTTCTAAAAGGTATTGTGACTTGTCTTGAAAAGTATATATGACTTGATACTACGGTATTGATAAGATAAGAGACTTGACTTAATGGTATTGATATGAATTTTGTTAAAAGTGTGAAACCTCATTCGTGAGTAATGAGTACTTGGTTGTAAAAGGAATAATGTTTCTTGATTTGAAATCGGAATGAGTATCGACAAACCAACTGCGGCGTTAATAAAGGAAAATGTATTGAATAATGAAGTATGGTATTAAAACCGGTAGAAACCTCCATCTGCATGAAGCTACGATGAGACAAAATGATATTACATTTCCTAGATCATGGCTGCTTAATAAGATTGATTATAAACAAGAATAACCTACTCACATATAAGACATATGTTTCTCAAAACGTTTAAAGGAGAATTATGTTTTAAAGGATTAAAACTATGAACTACGAAACCTTTTCTAAAATGAGAAACTTGAGCATTTGAAATTAGGCAAACTTGAACGTTTGGAAAATAAGGTTGTTACTTGATTTTACAAAGGAAAGCATTTTGGTTTACTTAACAATGTTAGTCACTCTATTTTTATACTACGGGTATCGGGTGACCTTTGTAAAATAAATGGATCTTTAAAAGTAATTTAACGTACGTAGTACCTTAGGAGTTAAAACCGGACTTTGGCATAAAATGAAAGTACTTTGAGTTGTGTATAACTTGCTATGCTTGTTGTTGTGAAGCTTGCCTATGCTTGTTGTTGTGAAACTTGCCTATGCTTGTTGTGATAGCCTTTGTTGTATTCTGTACCCCGCGTCTCGATGGAGGCGGTTGATTTGTTGTGAGCGATTCTGCAGGTCGAGATGGGCGAGGACGCGTATTTCATTTGATTATACGAGTCGCGAGATGGCGAGGACACGTATTCCGTCGATTATACAGGGTCCCGAGATGGCGAGGACACGTATTTCATCGATTATACAAGAGTCCCGAGATGGCGAGGACACGTATTTCGTCGATTACACGAGTCGCGAGATGGCGAGGACACGTATTCCATCGATTATTCAGAGTCCGCGGGATGGGCCGGGACACGTATGTCATCTGGTTATCATACATGTCTCATGCTTTATATAGACTATTATGATTTCATTTCTGATCTTTTCTGATTTCACATACTTGGTACTTGTTATCTTGATCTCCTTGAAGTGCGTTAAATCTGCGGTGGAAATCATCGGTTGTGAATCTCGCTCATAGGATCCGATTCGATGTGTCGGGAAGCCCATTTCTTGGAGGCTTATCTTTTGGTATGTTACCACAGTGCAGCAGATTCTTATACATTCGAGGTATGGCGGGGCCTGTCCGTCATAGTTGTTATAAAAATCTTAAGTGCAGCCTTTGTTGTGGCGGGGTTTGTAAAAGATGATTGTTCGGGTATTTATGTATATATGATGAAACAAGCTGTTTTGGTTGCTTTGTTTATTTATCTTGTCTCTTAATTCATGTTCATGTTTTTATTTCCGTGATTTTCTCGATGTTGTATCACTAGGGTGCGAGGTAAGGCACGATCACGGGCGGGTTGGTCGTGACAAAAGTGGTATCAGCGATTAGTCCTCGGAAAGTGTCTGAGCAGGTGTACAGTAAGTCTTGATTATCGGTGTGTTGTGCACCACGTCTATGTCGAGAGGCTATAGGACATTTAGGATTGGTTTCCATTCTTCTCGTTACGAGATCGTGCCACTGTGTGTGATAAGTTGGACCCTGCAGCGTATTCCTTTCCTTTACGATTATGCCTCGCGTAAAACCTTGAACCAGATGGGCAAAGCGATCGAGGAGGCATTAGTGAATCTGAGAGAATGCGAGCGCGAGCGTCGATGCACGAGCAGTGCTTGGGCAGCGAGTTTCGCGCCGCCCGGCACAGCGAGTTTAAGCGCGGCGATGGCTGCGAGACTCTGATACACGAGCCTCGGTCCGGGCACTGGAAGCGGATGAGATAAGTACAGAGATGGCGATTGCGGCGAGTCGTGGCGAATATGAGAATAATTTGAATCGGCGATTCCGGCCCAGTAGCACCGTAGTTCGCCCCGGCGAGCGGTTTGAGGCTACGAGACTTTACGAGTTGTAGCCTTGATGTTACATGGATCGAGGCGAGATGACCCTCGGGAGTTTATCAAGCAGCTATAGCGGATCGTAGTGATCCAGTCTCGGCCAGTCGGTGGTATTGGGTTACGCGTCATTTGCGTGATCTGCGATTGGTAGTTTGATTCGTGGGAGTTGTCGGGAAGAGCATGCACTTCCAGCCGTATGGGACGAGTTCTCAAGGGCTTTTCTTGCACATTTCTTGCCCCAAATGAGGAGGCTCGGGTAAGCGATTTTTGGCGTTGAGGCGGGGCGGGCGGGCGGTTAGAAGTACAATGTGGAGTTCGACTCGTTAGCTCGGTATGTTCCGTGTGGTAGGCGATATGGAGGGCCAGTACACCGCTACGTCACGGGTGGATGATTACTTGGCGCATAAGCATGCGGGTGTAGCTCTTGGGGCATGGACATTACCGCGTGCAGCTTCATGCACTAGGATGTGAGGCACGGAGAGGTCGGCGGAATGGCCGAGATCGGCGAGAAGAGGCGAGCAGCGAGGTCCTTTGGTAACTTTGAGGCGGACCGCCTGTGTGATCTAGTTATGTACCTCCGCGATGCAGTGGTCCCCGCGATCGTCGGGGCGTTCGAGTATTCGGGGCTGAGTGAGCTCGGGCTTAGTTCCGAATATACATGAGTTCTAGCGATCGGGTTGAGTTTTCCTCGGTGTACGATGTGGCGAGCGTCGTCGAGAATGTCGTCTTTTTGGTGCTTGTTTTTCTGCGGCCGTCGAACCGTATGGCTTGTCTAGTAGGAAGGATGCAAGCGAGAATGACTCGGCCTAGGTCGATGGCGAGTTAATGCGCCTACTGACTATGCGCCTGCGGAGCTTATGATTAGAGTGGGCGGTAGATTGGTATATCCTTAACCTGCAGAGATTTGTATGCGTGATATAATGACGCCTTTATTGTGTGCTACGTTCGGATAGCGTTATGTTGGTTATGAGTTAGAAAGCATGGTTAGTTGAAAGGATATGTATGGGGGCATGGAAAGTGTGAACCTTAGAATATTTAGTGTTGAGACCTTAGAGGTAAGGTAAATGCTTGAATAAAAGATTTTCACGGTTAGTCTTTGTTGAAATACTTGGTTTGCGTATAAATGTGTTAGGATAATTCCTTGGGTAGTGTAAAATGGAAGTGGTAGCTTTCATGACTTGTATAAATAAGATTGTTAGGATCGGAAACAAGGCGTGATGCGTTAAGTGGGTCGGGTTGGGGCCATGTTGCGGGCCAACCGCGGCCTGTTCGAGGTGGGGTCGGCTGCAGGTGGTCGCCGGTGGTAGAGTCACGAGGTGCTAGGCCCGAGTTTAGTTGACCATCGTATGAGTTCGTGGGTGTGTTCGACCAGAAGCAGATCGTGAAGGCCGGGAATGGCCTTAAGGAAGATTGAGGCTAGTAAGATAACCAAGGTGGAGGTGGTGACTCGAGGTTTTGAAGCCAGCGATGGTGAAGTGTGAGTGCGTATACTAGAAGAGTTCAAGTGTTCGAGAAAGTCTGACGAGTAAGGGTAGAGCGAGCATGTATTGCGAGCATAGATATGATCATTTCTTGTAAAGGGAGAAGGTGCGAAGGATGTATATTTTAGACCTCGGGGATCGCGTGCGATCGGTACCATTTGTTGGGTCGGAGTGACACTAGAACCTCGCGGCAAAGTGACAAAAGTTTGTGATGTTAGATGTGTTTCCTCGTGGACTTGGATGTAAGTATTTGCGCGGGTGTTTCTGTGGCCAGGTGTGGCAGGATTTGTTCTCGTAAATATAGTAGTGAAGACTATACTGGCGCATGTTTGTTTTGAGGCTTAGAAGGAACATTCGGGACGAATGTTTCTAAGGAGGAGAATGTTATACCGTATTTCCGGTATGCGTGAGGGCGTGCGTAGAAATTTGAGCCTTAAAGTTAGGCGAGGTTGAAATTGTACATAACTACCAAAAAGTCGTTTTTTTGAAGCGTTTCCATGACTTTCGTAGGAAAATTCGGCTATGTCCTTTATAATTTTTGCGGATTTTTAGAGAGGCGAAACATTTTGGACCAGCGAGAGGCGACACTTGTCACCTCTAATTGGGGAACGCGTTTGGCGATAATTGGGACAAAAAATGTGGCTTGTTTTGTCAAGTAGTTGGTAGGATATTTTGGTGGTAGATGGATAAGGTGTACTTGGCTTGATCTTGGCCTTACACTTGCCTAACACGTGGATTAATCTTGGCCCTTGGTTGGCCGTGGCTTGACCTATAAATACCACCTTTGTTGATGAAATTCTTCGTCAAATATTCTTCTAAGTGTTAAAAATCCCTCACTCTCCACTTGTGAGTTTCGTCCACCACTCCACTTTGAGAGCCCTTGGCGAAGCCTCCCACTCCGCTGTGGTGTTTAGCCGTGGGGTACTCCCCCCCCCTAGCCGAGTTGCCTCGTATACATACCCCCCGTGTGTGGGATAGAAATACTCTCCAAGTATTGTTATAATGCCCCAATACCTGGGCCCCAATACCTTGGAGTATTCCCAGTTACAACACACAAAAGCCAGAAAATACTATTATACTTCCTCGATCACAAAAGCGAAACCACAGGAAAAACCTTCATAGTCGGTTGAAGTGTTAAGTAGAAGTTGGTTAGAAATTCTAAGGGTTGTTTGGAGGCGGGTTGGGCGCGCGGAGTAGGAGCTAAACCTTGCTCGGGATCGACATATAAACTCGGATAATTTTGGGCTTATCGAGGTAAACATTCTTGACCTTACATTTGTAATTGGAAATTACATGTTGTAGGAGTATATAGTTAAGTATACTATATATAGAAGCGAACATAGTTGTGCGGCAATGTCTTTTGACTTAAGCTGAATAATACTTACTGATGTCTTGCGACTTAAGCTGAATTTTAAGAAGTGGTATTTGTAATTACATGGGGCGTATTCTGATGGAGCTTGTGTAGTATTCTTGTGAGTAGAATTGTACACGTCAGGTTAGGCGTGCAAACCCCACGGTTGGCTTGGTAGCCGGCCTCGATAGAAAGAGGAGATTCTGTTTGTTGGGGAGAAGTCTTTGCCAAATTTTACGTAAGATATTCTACATTGAGATCTAAGATGTTAATAGAAGCGCCTTGTGGCCTCTATAGGTTGAAATACTCGTGTGGCGTGGTCTACTTGGCTTAAGGTGTAGCCAAGCGGTTTGAGGTACTTGGAGCGCTTTGCTATTAGTCGATGTCGTCGCGGTATGTGAACCTCTTCCTATCTGTTCTAGCATGATATGTGTATAACTATGTAGTGCGGTAGGCGTCACGTGTGTTTAATGTATTTGATTGGTTTGAAACATAAAGTGTTATAACGGCTTTATGGGAAGTTGGTTATATGACTTTATGTAGGTAAGAAAATGCTTTGTGGTTTCAAAGGGTAAGCGATTTGACTTATAACGGATTTGATGTGTAGTAATAAAGAACTTGAAGTGTTTCAAAAGACCTTTTTGAAAGAAGAGTAATACTTGGCTTTGAAAACATAAGAGTTGTACTAGCTTTATGGGAAGTTAGGTATAACGTCTTAAGAGTGATAAAAGAATGGTTTCTTGATTTTTGAAGATAAGAGACTTGACTTAATGGTATTGATATGAATTTTGTTAAAAGTGTGAAACCTCGTTCGTGAGTAATGAGTACTTGGTTTTAAAAGGAAAAATGTTTCTTGATTTGAATCGAATGAGTATCGGGAAACCAACTGCGGCGTTAATAAAGGAAAATGTATTGAATAATGAAGTATGGTATTAAAACCGGTAGAAACCTCCGTCTGCATAGAAGCTAAGATGAGACAAAATGATATTACATTTCTAGATCATGTGCTTAATAAGATTGATTATAAGCAAGAATAACCTACTCACATATAAGACATATGTTTCTCAAAGCGTTTAAGGAGAATTATGTTTTAAAGTTAAAACTATGAACTACGAAACCTTTTCTAAAATGAAACTTGAGCATTTGAAATTAGGCAAACTTGAGCGTTTGGAAAATAAGGTTGTTACTTGATTTTACAAAGGAAAGCATTTTGGTTTACTTAACAATATTAGTCACTCTATTTTTATACTACGGGTATCGGGTGACCTTTGTAAAGAAATGGATCTTTAAAAGGAATTTAACGTCGTAGTACCTTAGGAGTTAAAACGGACTTTGGCATAAAATGAAAGTACTTTGAGTTGTGTATAACTTACTATGCTTGTTGTTGTGAAGCTTGCCTATGCTTGTTGTTGTGAAACTTGTCTATGCTTGTTGTGATAGCCTTTGTTGTATTTACGTACCCGCGTCTCTCGATGGAGGGCGGTTGATTTGTTGTGAGCGATTCTGCAAGGTCACGAGATGGCGAGACACGTATTCATTTGATTATACAAGAGTCGCGAGATGGGCATGGGCACGTATTCCGTCGATTATACACTGAGTCGCGAGATGGCGGGGACACGTATTTCATCGATTATACAAGTCACGAGATGGCGAGGACACGTATTGCGTCGATTACACAGAGTCCGAGATGGCGAGACACGTATTGCGTCGATTACCACCGAGTCGCGGGATGATGGCGGACACGTATTTCATCCGGTTATCATACATGTCTCGCTTTATATAGACTATTATGATTTCATTCTGATCTTTTCTGATTTCACATACTTGGTACTGTTATGCGACCTCGCTTGAAGTGCGTTAAATCTGCGAGTGGAAATACATCGGTTGTGGATCCTCGCTCATAGGATCACGATTCGGCGTGTCGGAAGCCCATTTCTTGGAGGCTTATCTTTTGGTATGTTACCACAGTGTAGATTCTTATACATTCGAGGGTATGGCGGGGCCACATCCGTCATAGTTGTTGTAAAAATCTTAGAAGTGCATGCTTTGTTGTGGCGGGGTTTGTAAAAAAGATAGTATTGGTATTTATGTATATATGATGAAGGCAAGCTGTTTTGGTTGCTTTGTTTATTTATCATGTCTCTTAATTCATGTTCATGTTTTTATTTAGTGATTTTCTCGATGTTGTATCACTAGGGTGCGGGGTAAGGCACGATCCGCGGGCAGGTTGGTCGTGGAGGAACAGTCGGGAGTAGGAAATGGCCTTATATTGTTCGATTTAGTAAACTCCAGATTGGAGGCGAATCGGTATGGAAGTTATGTATGTATGCTAGTATGAGTTGGAAATGCGGAAGAATGCGATCGATGAAAGATAGCAACCAAGTGTAAAGAAATAGAGCACGAATCCATAAGAACCTTTGAGGTAACTACGCTGTGAGTGTTTGGGTGGTATTTGTTATACCGTATTTCCAGTATGTGCGTGAGGCGTGCGTATAATAATTTGAGCCTTAAGTTAGGCAAGTTTGAAATTTGTACCTGACACGATGGGAGTCGTTTTTAAATGAAGCGTTTCCACGACTTTCGTAGGAAAATTCCGGCTATGGCATTTTTAATTTTTGCGGATTTTTAGAGAGGCGAAACATTTTGGACCAGCGGGAGGGTGACATGTGTCATCCTCGCATTGGAAGGACTTGGGCGGCAAAGTGAGGCCAGCGCGTTTTTGTGTTGGAATTTTAGTCAAGGTTAGGTAGGATATTTTGTGTAGATGGATAAGGTAGCACGTGGCTTAATCTTGGCCTTACACTTGCCTTGCACTTGGCCGTCTTGGCCCTTGGTTGGCCTTTGCTTGACCTATAAATACCCTACAAGTTGATGAACTTCTTCGTCAAATTTCTCTAAGTGTTAAAATCCCTCCTCTCCCTCAACCTTGTTCTCGTCCAAACACCACCCCTCCCCTCCCCTCTTGAAGGCCTCGTAGAGTACCCCCACTTGCCTAGTGGTTCTGGCGAGAACCCTCACTAGCCTAGTTGTGCTAGTCGAAATACTACCCCTTGGTAGAAATGTATTCTACAAGTATTGTTATAATGCCCAAAATACTTTAGCCAAATACCTTGTAGTACTTTCCAAAGTACCCTTTATCTGAAAAACCGGAAAAATACGATTATACTTTCCTTTAGCCACAAAATGAAACCACAGGAAAAATCTTCACCGAAGTTGAAGTGATAAGTAGAAGTTGCGTAGAACTTAAGGGTTTCTTGGGCGAATTGGAGCGCCGAGTAGGAACTAAACCTTGCTCGGGATCGACATTAAACTCGGATAATTTTGGGCTTATCGAGGTAAATAAACTTGTCCCCTCTTTGTAATTGGAAATTACATGTTATAGTAATATATAGTTGAAGTATACTATATATGGTGATTATTGAATAGAAATGAACATAGTATTGTGGCAATGTCTTTTGACTTAAGCTGAAGTTAAAGAAAGCGACTGTAATTACATAGGATTGTATTACTGTAGACTTGTGTAGTATTCTTGTGAGTAGAATTGTACACGTCAGGTTAGGCGTGCAAACCCCCACGGTTGGCTTGGTAGCGGCCTCGTTAGAGAGGAGATTTCTGTTGTTGCGGGAGGTCTTCTTGAATTTTACGTAGAATATTCTACATTGAGATCTAGGATGTTAATAGGCGCGCTTGTGGCCTCTATGGGTTGAAGTACTACGTATGGCGTGATCTACTTGGCTTAAGGAGTGGCCAAGCGGTTTGAGGTACTTGGAGCACTTTGCTATTGTCGATAATCGTCGCGAGGTATGTGAACATCTTCCTATCTGTTCTAGCATGATATGTGTATAACTATGTAGTGCGGTGAAGCGTCGTGTGTTTAATGTATTTGATTGGTTTGAAACATAAAGTGTTATAACGGCTTTATGGGAAGTTGGTTATAATGACTTTATGTAGGTAAGAAACTTCTTTGTGGTTTCATAGTTTAAGTGATTTGACTTATAACGGATTTTATGTGTAGTAATAATGTACTTGAAGTGTTTCTAAAAGACAATTTTTGAAAGAAGAGTAATAATTGTCTTTGAAAACATAAGAGTTGTACTAGCTTTATGGGAAGTTAGGTATAACGTCTTAAGAGTGATAACAAGAATGGTTTCTTGATTTTTGAAGATAAGAGACTTGACTTAATGGTATTGATATGAATTTTGTTAAAGTGTGAAACCTCATTCGTGAGTAATGAGTACTTGGTTTTAAAAGGAAAAATGTTTCTTGATTTGGAAATCGAATGAGTATCGACAAACCAACTGCCAGCGTTAATAAAGGAAAATGTATTGAATAATAAAGTATGGTATTAAAACCGGTAGAAACCTCCATCTGCATAGAAGCTAAGATGAGACAAAATTATATTACATTTCTAGATCATGGTGTAATAAGATTGATTATAAGCAGAATAACCTACTCACATATAAGACATATGTTTCTCAAAAGCGTTTAAAGGAGAATTATGTTTTAAAGTTAAAACTATGAACTACTGAAACCTTTTCTAAAATGAGAAACTTGAGCATTTGTAATTAGGCAAACTTGAACGTTTGGAAAATAAGGTTGTTACTTGATTTTACAAAGGAAAGCATTTTGGTTTACTTAACAATGTTAGTCACTCTATTTTTATACTACGGGTGTCGGGTGACCTTTGTAAAAGAAATGGATCTTTAAAAGGAATTTAACGTACGTAGTACTTTAGGGTTAAAACCCGGACTTTGGCATAAAATGAAAGTACTTTGAGTTGTGTATAACTTGCCTATGTTGTTGTGAAGCTTGCCTATGCTTGTTGTTGTGAAGCTTGCCTATGCTTGTTGTTGTGAAGCTTGCCTATGCTTGTTGTTGTGAAACTTGCCTATGCTTGTTGTGATAGCCTTTGTTGTATTTATGTACCCCCGCGTCTCTCGATGGAGGGCCGGTTGATTTGTTATGACCGATTATACAGAGTCGCGAGATGGCGAGGACACGTATTTCATTTGATTACTGCAGTCGCGAGATGGCGAGGACACGTATTTCATTTGATTATACAGAGTCCCACGAGATGGCGAGGACACGTATTCCGTCGATTATACAGGAGTCGCGACATGGCGAGGACACGTATTTCATCCGATTTTACCGAGTCCCACGAGATGGCGAGACACGTATTTTATCGATTATACAGAGTCGGCGGGATGGGGACACGTATTTCATCCGGTTATCATACATGTCTCTGCTTTATATAGACTATTATGATTTCATTCTGATCTTTTCTGATTTCACATACTTGGTACTGTTATGTGACCTCGCCCGAGGTGCGTTCATCTGCGAGTGGAAATCATCGGTTGTGGATCCTCGCTCATAGGATCACATTTCGTGTCGGGGAAGCCCATTCTTGAGGCTTATCTTTTGGTATGTTACCACAGTGCAGGATTCTTATACATTGGGGTATGGCGGGCCACTTCCGTCATACATTGTAAAAATCTTAGAAGTGCATGCTTTGTTGTGGGCGGGAGTTTGTAAAAAGGATAAGCGTTCGGGCATTTATGTATATATATGATGAAAGGCAAGCTATTTTTGGTTGCTTTGTTTATTTATCTTGTCTCTTAAATCATGTTCATGTTTTTATTTCGTGATTTTCTCGATGTTGTATCACTAGGGTGCGGGGTAAGGCATCGATCACGGGCGAGTTGGGTAGTGACAAAAGTGGTATCAGTTAGTCATCGGAAAGTGTCTACAGGCCGTGTCTAGTCGAGTCTTGATTATCGGTGTGTTGTGCACCACATCTATGTCGAGGAGGCTATAGGACATTTAGGATTAGTTTCCATTTTCTCATTACGAGATCGTGCCACTAAGCGTGTGATAAGTTGGACCCCTCGGCGTATTCCTTTCCTTTACGATTATGCCTCGCGTAAAACCTTGAGCCCAGATGGGCAAGCGATCGAGGAAGCTGTTAGTGAATCTGAGAGAAATGCAGCGCGAGCGTCGATGCTGAGCAGTGCTTCGAAGCGAGTTTCGCGGCATTGCCCGGCCAGCCGAGTTTAAGCGCGGCGGTGGCTGCGAGACTACTGATACGAGCCTCGGCCCGCGGCTGGAAGCGGATGAGATAAGTACAAGGAGATGGCCCGATTCTTGGCGAGTCGTGGCAGATATGAGATAAGTGGATCACGTGATTCCGGCCAGTGCACCGTAGTTCACCCCGAAGCGAGCGGTTTGAGGCTCGTGACTTTACGAGTTGTAGCACTTGATGTTCTATGGATCGAAAGCGAGATGACCCTCGGAGTTTATCCAAGCGGCTCTGACGGATCGTGAGTGATCCAGTCTCGGCGAGTCGGTGGTATTGGGTTCGCATCATTGCGTGATCTGCGATTGGCCAGTTTGATTCGTGGGAGTTGTCGGGAAGAGCATGCACTTCAGCCGTATGGGGCGAGTTCTCAGGCTTTTCTTGCACATTTCTTGCCTCGCGGATGAGGAGGCTCGGGTAAGCAATTTTTGGCGTTGAGGCGGGGCGGCGGGACGGTTAGAAGTACAATGTGAGTTCGACTCATTAGCTCGGTATGTTCCGGTGGTAGGCGATATGGAGGGCAGTACACCGCTACGTCACCGGCTGGGCGATTACTTGGCGAGAGCTTGTGCGTGTGTAGCTCTTGTGGGCATGGACATTGCCGCGTGCTGGCTCATGCGCTAGGATGTGAGGCGCGGAGAGGTCGGCGAAATGGCCGAGATCGATGAAGAGTGCGAGCAGCGAGGTCGCTGGTAACTTTAGGCGGACCGCCTCAGCGATCTAGTTATGTACCTCCGCGATCTGAGTGGTCCCCGATCGTCGGGGCGTTCGAGTATTCGGGGTGAGTGAGCTCGGGCTTAGTTCCGAGATATACGTAGGTTCTAGCGATCGGATTGAGTTTTCCTCGGTGTGCGCGATGTGGCGAGCGTTATCGAGAATGTCGTCTTTCTTGGTGCTTGTTTTCTGCGGCCGTCGGGGCCGTATGACGCTGTCTAGTAGGAAGGATGCAAGCAGAATGACTCGGCTACGGATCGATGGCGGGTTAATTCGCCGCCTTACTGACTATGCGCCTGCCAGGACTTATGATTAGAGTGGAGCGGTAGCTTCAGGTATATCCTTAACCCTCTAGAGGCTTGTATGTTTTGATGTTATGTTAATATGTTAAGTGTTATGTTCGGATAGCTTTGTGCTAAAATGTGATTTAGGAACCTGGTTGGTGAAAAGGGTAAGCCTGGGGGTGAGAAAATGATGAACCTTAGAATATTACAGTTGAGACCTTAGATGTAAGGTCGTCTTGAGTACAAGATTTTGCGAGTGATCCTTGTCAGAGTGCATTTTATGCCTAGAATGTATTGCGTGATAAGTCCCTGGGTTGGGTAAACGAAAGTGGTATCTTTCCTGATGTGATTTAGCAAGATTGTTCCGTGTCGAGGAGCAAGAGTTGGCGCGGCAGTGGGTTGGGTTGGGGCCATGTTGCGGGCCAACCCGCGGCCTGTTTCGAGGTGGGGTCAACTCTGGGTGGTCGCCGGTGGCGAGTCACGAGGTGCTAGGCCCAGTTTAGATGACCATCGTATGAGTTCGTGGATCGTTCGACGAATCGATTCGTGAAGGCGAGAATGGCCTTAGAGAAATCGAGGTTAGTAAGATGACCAAGTTTGGAGGTAGTAACTCGAGGGTTGGAAAAGCGAAGCGTTGAGGAAGTGTGAGTGCGGATACTAGAAAGAGTTCGAGTGTTGAGAAAGGGTACAACGAGATAGGGAGAAGTGAGCGTGTGTGATCGTTTCTTTTGAGAAATGAAGGTGCGAAGGGATTATATTTTTAGACCTTGGTGGGAACTTTTGTGAAAGCAGGTGATTCCTTGTTGGCTTGGATTTGGGTTTTCGTGCGCATGTTATTTTTGTGGCGGGTGTGGCATGTTTGGTTTCGTAAGTATAGTAGTAAAGGCTATCTGACGCGTGTTTGTTTGAGGCGAGAAGGAACATTCGGGGCGAATGTTTCTAAGGGGAAGAATGTTATACCCGTATTTCCAGTATGTGCGTGAGGCGTGCATTATAATAATTTGAGCCTTAAGTTAGGCAAGTTTCGAAATTTGTACCTGACAACTTTGGAGTAGGAGTCGTTTTTCGGCGAAAGCGTTTCCACGACTTTCGTAGGGAAAATTCCGGCTATGGCATTTTTAATTTTTGCGGATTTTTAGAGAGGCGAAACATTTTGGACCAGCGGGAGGGTGACATGTGTCACCCTCACATTGGAAGGACTTGGGCGGCAAAGTGAGGCCATTGGCGCGTTTTTGTGTTGGAATTTTAGTCAAGGGTTAGGTAGGATATTTTGTGTAGATGGATAAGGTAGCACATGGCTTAATCTTGGCCTTACACTTGCCTTGCACTTGGCTTCATCTTGGCCCTTGGTTGGCCTTTGCTTGACCAATAAATACCCCTCTAAGTTGATGAACTTCTTCATCCAAATTTCTCTAAGTGTTAAAAATCCCTCCCTCTCCCTCAACCTTGTTCTCGTCCAAACACCACCCCTCTCCCCCCCCTCTTGAAGGCCTCGGTAGAAACACCCCCTTGCCTAGTGGTTCTAGGCGAGAACCCCTCCCCTAGCCTAGTTGTGCTAGTGAAATACTACCCCTTGGTAGAAATGTATTCTACAAGTATTGTTATAATGCCCAAAATACTTTAGCCAAATACCTTGTAGTACTTTCCAAAGTACCCTTTATCTGAAAAACCGGAAAAATACGATTATACTTTCCTTTAGCCACAAATGAAACCACAGGAAAAATCTTCACCGTAGTTGAAGTGATAAGTAGAAGTTGCGTAGAACTTAAGGGTTTCTTGGAGGCGATGGGCGCCACGGAGTAGGAACTAAACCTTGCTCAGGATCGACATTAAACTCGGATAATTTTGGGCTTATCGAGGTAAATAAACTTGTCCCCCTACTGTAAGTGGAAATTACATGTTATAGTAATATATAGTTGAAGTATACTATATATAGACTGATTATTGAATAGAACTGAACATAGTATTGTGGCAATGTCTTTTGACTTAAGCCTGAAGTTAAAGAAAGCTGAGCTGTAATTACATAGGATTGTATTCTGATGGACTTGTGTAGTAATATTCTTGTTAGTAGAATTGTACACGTCCGGTTAGACGTGCAAACCCCCCATGGTTGGCTTGGTAGCCGGCCTCGTTAGAGGAGGAGATTTCTGTTTGCGGGAGGTCTTCTTGAATTTTACGTAGAATATTCTACATTGAGATCTAGGATGTTAATAGGCGCCTTGTGGCCTCTATAGGTTGAAGTACTACGTATGGCGTGATCTACTTGGCTTAGGAGTGGCCGAGCGGTTTGAGGTACTTGGAGCACTTTGCTATTAGTCGATAATCGTCGCGAGGTATGTGAACCTCTTCCTATCTGTTCTAGCATGATATGTGTATAACTATGTAGTGCGGTGAGCGTACATGTGTTTAATGTATTTGATTGGTTTGAAACAAAAAGTGTTATAACGGCTTTATGGGAAGTTGGTTATAACGACTTTATGTAGGTAAGAAAATGCTTTGTGGTTTCAAAGGGTAGCGATTTGACTTATAACGGATTTGATGTGTAGTAATAAAGAACTTGAAGTGTTTCAAAAAGTCCTTTTTGAAAGAAGAGTAATACTTGGCTTTGAAAACATAAGAGTTGTACTAGCTTTATGGGAAGTTAGGTATAACGTCTTAAGAGTGATAACAAGAATGGTTTCTTGATTTTTGAAGATAAGAGACTTGACTTAATGGTATTGATATGAATTTTG
Source organism: Przewalskia tangutica (assembly GCA_029844215.1). Classification (NCBI taxonomy): domain Eukaryota; kingdom Viridiplantae; phylum Streptophyta; class Magnoliopsida; order Solanales; family Solanaceae; genus Przewalskia; species Przewalskia tangutica. The sequence continues at coordinate 113,208,263 of CM056720.1, forward strand.
TTAAAAGTGTGAAACCTCGTTCGTGAGTAATGAGTACTTGGTTTTAAAAGGAAAAATGTTTCTTGATTTGGAAATCAGAATGAGTATCGACAAACCACTGCAGCGTTAATAAAGGAAAATGTATTGAATAATAAAGTATGGTATTATAACCAGTAGAAACCTCCATCTGCATAGAAGCTAAGATGAGACAAAATTATATTACATTTCCTAGATCATGGCTGCTTAATAAGATTGATTATAAACAAGAATAACCTACTCACATATAAGACATATGTTTCTCAAAAGCGTTTAAAGGAGAATTATGTTTTAAAGTTAAAACTATGAACTACGAAACCTTTTCTAAAATGAGAAACTTGAGCATTTGTAATTAGGCAAACTTGAACGTTTGGAAAATAAGGTTGTTACTTGATTTTACAAAGGAAAGCATTTTGGTTTACTTAACAATGTTAGTCACTCTATTTTTATACTACGGTGTCGGGTGACCTTTGTAAAAGAAATGGATCTTTAAAAGGAATTTAACGTCGTAGTACTTTAGGTTAAAACCGGACTTTGGCATAAAATGAAAGTACTTTGAGTTGTGTATAACTTGCCTATGCTTGTTGTTGTGAAGCTTGCCTATGCTTGTTGTGAAACTTGCCTATGCTTGTTGTTGTGATGCTTGCCTATGCTTGTTGTTGTGAAACTTGCCTATGCTTGTTGTGATAGCCTTTGTTGTATTTACGTACCCGCGTCTCGATGGAGGCGGTTGATTTGTTATGAGCGATTCTACCGAGTCACGAGATGGCGAGGACACGTATTTCATTTGATTCTGCGAGTCCGAGATGGGCGAGGACACGTATTTCATTTGATTATACAAGGTCCCACGAGATGGCGAGGACACGTATTCCATCGATTATACACGAGTCCCGAGATGGCGAGGACACGTATTTCATCCGATTTTACAAGTCCCACGAGATGGCGAGGACACGTATTTTATCGATTATACACGAGTCCCGGGATGGGCGGGACACGTATTTCATCAGTTATCATACATGTCTCCGCTTTATATAGACTATTATGATTTCATTCTGATCTTTTCTGTTTCACATACTTGGTACTGTTATCTTGACCTCCTTGAAGTGCGTTCATCTGCAGTGGAAATACATCGGTTGTGGATCCTCGCTCATAGGATCACGATTCGGCGTGTCGGAAGCCTTATTCTTGAGGCTTATCTTTTGGTATGTTACCACAGTGCATGGATTCTTATACATTGAGGGTATGGCGGGGCCCTGTCCGTCATAGTATTGTAAAAATCTTAGAAGTGCATGCCTTTGTTGTGGCGGGGTTTGTAAAAAGGATAACTGTTCGGGCATTTATGTATATATATGATGAAGGCAACTGTTTTGGTTGGCCTGTTTATTTATCTTGTCTCTTAAATCATGTTCATGTTTTTTATTTCCGCTGATTTTCTCTGATGTTGTATCACTAGGGTGCCCGGGGTAAGGCATCAGTCACGGGCCCGGGTTCGGGTCGTGACAGTAGCTGAGCGGGTATATGAGAATTTGCCCGATGATTATACAGTCGTCAGACCTTAGTAGACCTAGTAGAGATGATTACGACAGACTTTGAGGTCATTATGAGTATGGACTAGTTGGCTTTGTGAGTGTCAAGGTTGACATCTTAGTATAAGTATTGTTATGTGGCCATGGGTGGCATATGTAGTATGAAGGGTGCAGTAAAAGGAGACTATGTCGCTATCTAATTAGATTGGACTCCGAAAGAACATTCGGGGACGAATGTTTCTAAGGGGGGAAGAATGTTACACCCCGTAATTCAAGGACATGTTTAAGAGAATGTAAGTAAGGAGCTCAAGACTTGAAAAGGGTATGAAAGGAAGAATTGTTTTTAAATGAGAAAATCTTCCGAACGTCGGAAAGGAGAAATGTTCGTTGGTGAGAATTAGATTCTCAAAATGCATTAATTGAAGATTATGGAACTTATTATCATTATAGAAATTTATTTTTACGGATTTGGTCATGTGGGGCCCACCCGAGGAATTTTACATTTTGTGGGACCCACGAGGGTTCTTGAATTTTATGGGCGAATGGAGAGGCGACACGTGGCACCCCCCCCCCCCCACATGGTGTTGGACGAAATTATAAGGTTAAAATGGTCATTGACCATTGAAGAAGATTAGTCTTGCTAGCATGATATTATTGACCAAAGTCAACTTGCCACTTGTGTATGATCCAAGTGCTTTTCATCCTAGCCACCCATATGTGAATATCTTGACCTCCATTGTTTTATATATACCCGTCTAGTGCAAGACTAGCTCTTTTAACACTTAGAAAAAAATTACACATTCTTGTTCATCATGAGGAGCTTTCGGCTTTAGTGTAGTTCCCACACAAAAATTTTGTAGTTTTGATCAATTAGCCACAAGACTTTAACCCAAGGTCCCTAAGGGTATTGTAAGGTTATCAATAGAAAGATCCCGGAAAAACCGCATTTTTACGTTAGTCATGGCGAAAACCAGTGTTCTTCAACTTTGAAGTTGGAAATAGAAGAGGAGTTTTTCACAAGCTTCTAAGGGTTGCAAATAAGCGGATTGGAGCGTCGAAAAGGAGTTGGAGTTGCTAAGGATCGACTTAGGGTTTTGGATCATTTTGAGCTTAAGGAGGTAATAATCTCCGTCTTGCTATTAAAATTCAAGATTTCATGTTGTAGTAGTTAGAAATGATCATGTGGATTATATTATGAAGAATGTTATGTGTTATGGAATATTGGATGGAATCCGAAAGTTGCATGATTTAGCCTTGAGATTTCAATTCAATTGGATTATTAGTTTAATCGTCACATGTTATAGAAGGAAGGAATTATAATTGTTAAGTTGTTTATGACTATATAACATGTTAGACCTAAGAAGTTGGATTGAAAAAAATTTGGAAAGGACTTTGTGTTGTTGTATATGTTTAGTCAAGAATGACTTTAAATATGGAACTAGTTTCGTATTAATTTGTGGGGCGAAATTTTACACGTCCTGATTAAGGCGTGTAATCCCATTTGGTTAGCTGAATTGTTGGGCCTTAAATGTGGCGTGTTTGGTTATTGAATTCGGCCTTGAAAAAAGTGGCAAAGTATGTAGAAACAAAGGAAGTGTTGTCCGATTTTCCGTAGAATTTAGTGACTTTGCACTTAGAATATTCTACGTTTGAAGCTAGAGGTTTAATGGACATATTATGGCCATTATAGTTGGAAGTACTAAGTATAGCGTATTCTACTTGAAGGATGGAATAGCTATCAAGGTTGAAGTACTTTGGAGCATTTTGCTATTTGTCGATAATCGTCGCGAGGTATGTGAACCTCTTCCTTCTTTTGACATGATTCTATGTATGGAATATACATGTAGTACTATTTCATGATTCCTTCTACTCTTAGAAGTTAAGAGGTATGTATGTTGATTTACTCTACGTAAAGGTTATGTCTAAGTTATCCTAAGTTCTTACTATGTCTTATGGGGGATGTTGGTAAGAGTCGTTAGGAGGTATTTGGAGCCAAGTTGACTTGGCTAAGTTACGACACAAATGAGAATAAGTATCGAACAAGCCACTGCAGCGTTAATAAAGGAAAATGTAATGACAATTGATAATATTAAAATGAGTAGAATTCTCCATCTGCATAGAAGCTAAGATAAGACAAAATTATATTACATTTTCTAGATCATGGTGTTATACCCATATTTCGGATATGCGTGAGGGCGTGCGTCTGAAAGTTTAAGCCTTAAGATAGGCAAGGGACGAAATTTGTTCACAACTCCCGAAAAGAATTGTTTTCCGACGAAACGTTTTCCAAACTTTGCGAGGGGAAAATTACGGCTATGTCATTTATAATTTTTGCGGATTTTTCCGAGAGATGAAATATTTCGGATAGTTTGAGGCTACGGGACTTTCTGAGTTGTAGCCCACCAGAGTTCTATGGGTCGAGGCCTGAGGATGATCGCGAGGAGTTCATCGAGCGATTCTGACGGATCGTGAGTGATCAAGGCCGGAGACCGAGTCGGTGGTCTTAGGATCGCGTCGGCTGCGTGATCTGCGGATCGGTTTTGATTCGTGGGAGGCTGTCGGGAGAGTATGCACTTCCGGTAGTATGGGACAAGTTCTCGGGGCATTTCTTGCACATTTCTTGCCTCGCGGATGAGAAGGGCTTGGTAAGCCAGATTTTGGCGTTGAAGCGGGCCGGGCGTCTGGTTTGGGAGTACAATGTAGTTTGACTCATTAGCTCGGTAGGTCCCGCATTGGTAGCGACATGGAGGGCGAGTGCCGCTACGTCACCGGCTTGATGACTACTTAGCGAGGCTTGTTGGTGTAGCTCTTGATCGGGCATGGACATTGCCGCGTGCGAGCTTACGCACTTGGATGTGAGGCGGAAGGGTCAGCGGAATAGCCAGAGATCTGCGAGAAGAGGGCACAGCGGGGTCCTTTGGTAACTTCGAGGTGGACGCCTCGGCAGCGGAGTTAGTTATGTACCTCCGCCCGATCTGAGTGGTCCTCCAGATCTTGGGGCGTTAGGTATTCGGGCTGGTCGAGCTCGGGGCTTAGTTTCTGGATATACACGGGTTCTTGGCGAGATTCATGTCCCCCTCGGTGTGCGCGATGTGGCGGGCATCATCCGGGAATGTCGTCTTTCACGGTGCTTGTTTCACTGCGGCCTTGGTCATGTGATGAGGCGTGCATATAGGAGAGTACATGCGGTATGGCGCACTCAGGGTCGATGGCGGGTTCATCGCCTTCTCTGGTATGCGCGGCGAGTGGACCTATGATTAGAGTGAAGCGATAGAATCTGGTATATCCTTAACCCTCTAGAGGTTTGTATGCTTGATATGATGATCTTGTTAGTGTGTGCTATGTACGGATAGCGTTGTGTTACTTGTGAGTAGAAAACATGGAAATGATAAGTATGGGGACAGGGAAGGTATGAACCTTAGAGTTTTATACGTAGAGACCTTAGATGCGAGGCCATCTTGAGTAAAAGGTTTATGTTTATGTTGACCTTTACCGGAGTGCATAGTATACGTGGGATATATTTGTGTGATAAGTCCCGGAGTGGTATGAAATGAAAGAGGGTAGTTGAGCTAAGAAGACCACTAGGTTTTCGTGACTCGATGGTGAGATTGTTCCGGATCGGGGAACAAGAGCTTGGCGCAAAGTGGGTCGGGTTGAGGCAAATCGCGGGTCAACCCGCGGCCTATAAAATGGTGGGGTCAGTTCGAGGTGGTCCCGCCAGGTGGCAGGGTCATGAGGGTGTTAGGCCCAAGTTTAGTTAACCATCGTACGAGTTCGTGGATGCGTTCGACCAGTAGTCGGCCGATGAGGTCAGCCCATCTTATCTTTCGATCGGGGCAGTGTACTCGGAGGAATTTATGCGAGTTGTTATATCGGAAGGTTGTAAAGTGCACGAGGTGCCTACTTTCACCTTATGCATGACAGTAAGCCAGTTATGGCTATTTCTTTTTGGAAGTTTTACGAGCGGGGTTAGGAACTCAGTGAGTCTCGATGTCGCATTCGCCCTCGGGCGGTGTTTGGATTTCGAGTAGCGGTGAGGATTGTTGCCTCTGTTGAGAAGTCTGTGAGGATTGTTGCCTCTGTTGAGGGTGTTTATAACTACCATTTCGGTATTCGGATATCGCGCATGAAGCCTTGTAGGCGGAAGTGTAAGTTATCGGTCGATTGGTTCGATGTTGGCAAGGTTCGGATGATTGGTTCATACTTGTTTCAGTGAGGATGTGGATAGGGTGAAGCTTATCGAGAAGAGGTTATTAGCGGCTCGAGTCAGCGAAGTCATGCGGATAATCGGCGGCCGGCAGGTTGAGTTGTGGTGGGTCTTCTTGAAGGTACCACCGGAAAGGGTGTGGCGAGTTTTGGAAAGCAGAGGAAACTTAGCGAGTTACTTTGGGCCTTTCGGATCATGTGAAGAATAGGCGGGTTGCCTATAGTTAGCATTGACGTCCGACATAGGAAGCGATCGTCCGGTCTTCGTGTTGCTAGGTTGAAAAAGTATCGAGATCCATCAGTTGTTCCCGATGTGATGACCAAGTTGGAGGTAGTAACCCAGAATTGAAGCCAGGCGATGTAAATGTGGTAAGTTATGAGAAAGAGTTCGAGTGTGCGAGAAAGTGCGAGTAAGGGAAGAAGCGAGCATGTGTTAAGAGCATAAATGTGATCATTTCTTTTGTAAAGAGAAGGTACGAAAAGAGTATATTTTAGACCTCGGGTGGGAGCTTTTGTGATGCTAGAGGTGATTCCTTGTGGACTTGGATTTAAGTATTTCACGTGTTGATACGTGGCGGTGTGGCATGATTGTTTCGTAAGTATAGTAGTGAAGACTATAAAGGCGCATGTATGTTTGAGGCTTAGAAGGAACATTCGGGATGAATGTTTCTAAGGAGGAGAATGTTATACCGTATTTCAGTAGTATGCGTGAGGGCGTGCGTCACGAAAGTTTAAGCCTTAAGATAGGCAAGGGACGAAATTTGTTCACAACTCCCGAAAAGAATTGTTTTCCGACGAAACGTTTTCCAAACTTTGCGAGGGGAAAATTACGGCTATGTCATTTATAATTTTTGCAGATTTTTCCGAGAGATGAAATATTTTGGACCAACGAGAGGGCGACACTTGTCACCCTCAAGTGGGCGGTCAAATGGCGAATGGCTTGCAGCTTAGGCGATTTTGAGGCCTAAAAAAAGGGTCAATGTTTGGAGTGATTTGTGGAGTAGAGGGCTAGGGTGCACTTGGGCAAATCTTCACCCTCCACTTGCCCACCACTTGTCTTGATCTTGGCCATTGAAGGCCCTATAAATACCCCCCATTTGGTAGAAAAATACTCTCAGTATTGTTACTATTCCAAAATACCTTGGCCTAAATACCTTGTAGTATTCGAGTTACCCCTAGACTAAAAGCCCAGAAATACTATTATACTTCCCTTCAGTCACAAAACGAAACCCTAAGGAAAATCTTCACAGTTGGTTGAAGTATTAAGAAGAAGTTGCGTAGAACTTCTAAGGGTTGTTTGGAGCGGGTTGGGCGCTTTCGAGTAGAAAGCTAAACGTTGCTCGGGATCGACATTTAAACTTGGATAATTTTGGGCTTATCGAGGTAAATACTCTTGTCCTTATATTGTAATTGGAAATTACATCTGTAGTAGTATAGAAATGAATATAAGATTCATGAAGGATATTCTGAAGAGAATTGAAGCTGTAATAGAAGGATATTCTGAAAGAACTGAACTGAAATCACATCAGAAGAATATTAAAGAAGAAGACTGAACTGTACTTACATAGGACTGTATTACAGTAGACTTGTGTAATTTGGCGGGTAGGGAAGTGCTGCCCAATTTTCCGTAGAATAAGGAATCTGTATCAAGAATTATTTTACAGATTAGTCTAGACGTTAATAGACTTATATGACCGATATAGGTTGAAGTACTGAGAGTAGCGTATTCTACTCGAAGGGTGGAAAAGGCTAGCAGGATTACGATCTTTGGAGCTATTTGCTAATTATCGGTGTCGTGCAAGGTATGTGATTCTTCCTATCCTCTTGAGCATGATATTTTAAAAGAATATATATAGTACGGTAGACGTACGTGTGTTAACTGAACGTGGTTTTAATGCGATGTCTTTTGACTTGAGTCTAATAATAAGAATCTTGAAGTATTTCAAAAGAATTAAGAATCGTTTTTAAAAGAAGAGTAATACTTGGTTTTAAGAGCTTAAGAGTTATACTAGCTTTATGGGAAGTTAGGTATAACGACTTAAGAAAGATAAAAGGAACGGTTTACTTAATTGTTTATGAACGCCTTATATTGATTTGGAAATGAGAATAAGTATCGAACAAACCACGGCGCTAATAAAGGGAAATGTATTGACAAATAAGTAATTATATTAAAACCAGTAGAAACCTCCATCTGTATAGAAGCTAAGATAAGACAAAATTTTATTACATTTCCTAGATCATGGCTGCTTTAATAAGATTGTTATAAACAAGAATAACTTACTCACACATAAGGCATACATTACTCAATTGTTTTAAAAGAGAATTATGTTATTACATGATTGAGGCTATGAACTATGAATCTTTCGAAAATAAGAGACGTGAATATTTGAAATTAGGCAAACTTGAACTTTTGGAAAAGAATGTTGTTACTTGACTTTAAGAAGGAAAGTGTTTTGGTTTAAAAAGAAGGGCATAATATTGCCTTAGTTGATTTTTTAAAAGGAAAACATGGTATTATCTTAATCTGTCTTCAAAGAGCGTTTAAATGTTATGGCCACACGACACCGCGTTCATGGGATGAACCGGGAATGTATACCACCTGATTTGATACCGAGTCCATGAGATGGACCGGGAATGTATTTCATGCGACACAGAGTTCATGGGATGAACCGGGAATGTATTTCACACGACACCGCGTTCATGGGATGAACCGGGAATGTATACCACCTGATTTGATACCGAGTCCATGAGATGGACCGGGAATGTATTTCATGCGACACTGTTATACCCCGTATTTCCAGAGTATGTACGTAAGGACGTACGTAGAAATTTGAGCCTTAAAGTTAGGCAAGGTTCGAATTTTGTGCACAACACCCGGTTAGAGTCGTTTTTCGACGAAACGTTTCCACAGCTTTCGTAGGGAAAATTCCGGCTATGTCATTTATTATTTTTGCGGATTTTTCGAGAGGCGAAACATTTTTGACCAGCGGGAGGGTGACATGTCACCCTCGCATTGGAAACAGAAGCGGCAACCTTGGACGATTTGGGCTTGCTTTTGGCCTTGATTTGTGCCTTGTTTTGTGCCTTGTTTTGTGGAGTGTTTTGTGGAGTAGGGTTAGGGTGCACTTGGCTTGATCATGGCCTTACACTTGCCTTGCACATGGCTTGATCTTGGCCATTGGTTGGCCTTTGCTTGGCCTATAAATACCCCTTGAAGTGAAGACTTCTTCATCCACTCCTCACTTTGTATAAGTCTTGAAACCCTCTCCTCCCTCTTGTTGACTCTCGTCCAAGAGCCCCCCCCCCCCCCAAATACTTTAGCCCATATACCTTGTAGTACTTTCCAAAAGTTACCTCTATACGTAGAGCCCGGAAATACTACCTTTTGTCCTTTTAGTCTCAAACCGAAACCCTAAGGAAATCTTCATAGTTGGTTGAATACGTAAGTAGAAGTTGGTTAGAACTTCTAAGGGTTGTTTGGAGCGCACGGAGTAGGAGCTAAACGTCGCTCAGGATCGACATTTAAACTTGGATAATTTTTGGGCTTATCGAGGTAAATACGCTTGACCTTCTTTTGTAATAAGTTTGCATACTGTTGAAGTATGAGAATTAAGTATAAGTATATGCCAGGATGGTATATAAGAAGGAATTGAATTGTACTTACATAGGATTTGTATTCTGATGAAACTTGTAAAATTTGGCGGGTAGGGAAGTCTTGCCCAATTTCTGTGAGTACTCTAGACTTTGATAGACTGGTATAACCTTTATAGGTTGAATGTGCTACTTGAAAGGTGGACAAGGCTAGCCGGGTTATAGCCGTGGAGCGTTTTGCTTATAGTCGATAATCGTCGCGAGGTATGTGACTCTTCCTATACTCTTGAGCATGATATTTTAAAGGAAGATATATATAGTACGACAATGTCTTTTGACTTAAGCTGAATAATATATAGTATGGTAGGCGTCGTGTGCTAATTGAGCGTGGTTATGCGACAATGTCTTTTGACTTAAGCTGAATAATATATAATGCGGTAGGCGTCGTGTGCTAATTGAGCGTGGTTATGCGGCAATGTCTTTTGACTTAAGCTGAATAATATATAGTGCGGTGACGTCGTGTGCTAATTGAAGCGTGGTTATGCGGCAATGTCTTTTGACTTAAGCTGAATAATATATAGTGCGGTAGGCGTACATGTGCTAATTGAGCGTGGTTATGCAGCAATGTCTTTTGACTTAAGCTGAATAATAAAAACCTTGAATGTATTTCAAATGTTAAGAAACCATTTTTGAAAGAAGAGTAACACTTGGTTTTAAAGGTTTTAAAAGAGTTATACTAGCTTTATGGGAGTTAGGTATAACGTCTTAAGAGAGTAAAGAAAATGGTTTCTTGATTTGAGAAGTTAAGGGACTTGATCTTATAAGATAAGAGACTTAACTTAAATGAATTAATATGAGTTTTGTGTGAAACCTCATTCGTGAGTAATGAGTGCGTGGTTTTAAAAGGAATAATGTTTTACTGATTTCGGAAATCAGAATGTGTATCGACAAACCACTGCAGCGTTAATAAAGGAGAATGTATTGAATAATGAAGTATTATTAAAACCAGTAGAAACCTCCATCTGCATAGAAGCTAAGATAAGACAAAATGATATTACATTTCCTAGATCATGGCTGCCTAATAAGATTTATGAACAAGAATAACCTACTACTTTATGGCATATGTTACTCAATCGTTTTAAAAGAGATTAAGACATTGAACTATGAAACTTTCCTAAAAAGAGACTTGAGTAATTGAAATTAGGCAAACTGGAACTTTAGGGAAAAGAAAGGCATTGTGTTGTCTTAAAATGGTTTAAAACTTAAAGTGTTATAACAGCTTTATGGGAAGTTGGTTATAACGACTTTATGAAAACAAAAGAAGGGTTTTCATCATTGGTTTTAATGTGGAAACTTGGCTTTAAAAAGAGAGGGTGTTTTGGTTTGCTTAAAAGATGTAAGTCACTCTATTTTTATACTACGGGTATCGGGTGATTTTCATAAAAGGAATGGATCTCTTAAAAGGAATTTAACGTACGTAGCACTTTAGGGTTAAAACCGGACTTTGGTATAAAATGAAAGTACTTTGAGTTGTGTATAACACTATGCTTGTTGTTGTATAACTTGCCTATGTTTGTTGTTGAGTAACTTGCCTATACTTGTTGTTGTGTAACTTGCCTATGCTTGTTGTGATAGCCTTTGTTGTGCAAGAATTGTGTTTCTATATTCTGCGTCTCGATGGGGCGGTTGACTTGTTGAGGACTTACTTGGAGCGTCTTGGCGATGTGGAAGATTCCATGGGTATGCTTCCATTATTATTGTTACATGGGCATGTCTACACGATGATGTGGACGGTGGCCATTCTGGTTATTCTGGCGAAATGTCGTGACTTACGGTTGTGATGGTGCGTAGCTTTGTTTACTTGCCCCGTCGACTACGTGGCGGTGGATCTGGTATAGGTTATTGCACGCCCGCGTGTCCGACCAGCGGTCGGTGTTTGGATGGAGCCGTGACTTACGGATGTGATGCAGTGCGTGGCGATTCACTTGCCCCGTCGGCTACGTGGCGCGGTGGAGCTGGTGGAGGCTATTGCACGCCCGCGTGTCGACCGTGATATGGTTATGCGATATTATTGAGTACGGTCGGATCGGTAGTTATACTTGCCGTCACGGTTTTATGGCGCAGTGGGACACAGTGTTCATGTATACTCCTTGGTGTTGTTATATCATAGGCTGGCGGTGAGGAAGGAATTCCACGCACGAGTGGTGAATTGGAGCGTGAGTCCACGACTTGATATCTTGCTTATATGTTGTGTCTTGTAGTTTGGTTATCATGCATGTCTCCGCTTTATATAGACTATTATGATTTCATTTCTGATATTCTGATTTCACATACTTGGTACTGTTGTCTTGACCTCGCCCGAGCTGCGTTCAATCTGCAGTAGAGTGTACATCGGTGTCGATCCGCGTTTAGGATCACATTTCAGCGTGTTGGGAAGCTCAGTTCCTTGGAGGCTTATCTTTTGGTATGTTACCACAGTCAGCAGGTTCTTGTACATTCGGGGGTATGGCGGGGCCACTGTCCGTCATAGTTGTTGTAAAAATCTTAAGTGCATGCTTTGTTGTGGCGGGGTTGTAAAAGGATTAAAGCGTTGGGTTTTATGTATATCTTGAAAGGCATTGTTTTGGTTGGCCTATTTATTTATCATACCTCTTGATCCATGTCTATTTACATGTTTAAGTTTTTATTTCATTTGGTTTTCTCGATGTTGTATCACTAGGGTGCGGGGTAAGGCACGATCACGGGCCGGTTCGGGTCTTGACAAAGTGGTATCGGAAGCGATTAGTCCTCGGAAAGTGTCTACTGACCGTGTCTAGAGTCTTGATTATCGGTGTGTTGTGCACCTCATCTATGTCGAGGCTATAGGACATTTAGGATTGGTTTCCATTCTTCTCATTACGAGATCGTGCCTTAGAGCTGTGTGATAAGTTGGACCCTCTCGGCGTATTTCGTTTTACGATTATGCCTCGCGCAGCAACCGGGCCCGAAGGGCAAAGCGGCGAAGGAAGGCTGCGAGTAAGCGTGGCGAGACGCGATGCACGAGCCTCGATCCGCCGATGCAGGCGAGAGAGATGAGTTACTGAGTGGGCGATTAATGGCGGGGTTGTGGCGGAACTTGAGGATAAGTGGGCCAGCAGTTCGATGCACCGATGGTTCACTTTAGATCGAGATAGTTCGAGGCTACGGGATTTTACGAGTTGTAAACCGCGAGTTTTATGGGTGAGGCACGAGGATGAACGCGAGTTCATCAAGCGATTCTGACCGGATCGTGAGTGATCAAGCATCGGAGACCGAGTCGGTGGTCTAGGTTCGCATCGGTGCGTGATACGCGATCGGTGGTTTGATTCGTGGGAGCTGTCGGGAGAGCATGCACTTCCGGTGTGGAACGAGTTCTCGAGGCCTTTCTTGCACATTTCTTGCCTCCCGGATGAGAGGGCTCGGGTAAACAGTTTTTGGTGTTGCGGCGAGCAGCGTGCGGTTCGGGAGTACAATGTGGAGTTCGACTCATTGGCGTACGTCCCGCGTTGGTAGCTAGTATGGAGGATCGAGTGCAGATATGTTCTGAGGGCTCGATGATTACCTAGCGAGTTGTTGGTGTAGCTCTTGGCCGGGCATGGACATTGCCGCGTGCGGCGTATGCGCTTGGATGTGAGGCGGATCATCGGCGGAATGACCAAGTCGCGAGAAGAGGCGAGCAGCGAGGTCCTTTGGTAACGTTAGGCGGTGCCTCGCGGCCAGACTAGTTATGTACCTCGCCCGATGCAGTGGTCCTCCACGCCTTGGGACGCCGGGATATTCGGGAGCGGTCGGGGCTCCGGGTTTCAAATTTTGAGTAGGAGTACTCGCGGATGAGGCCACCGTATCTCGGTGTGACCATTGTGGTAAAGCCCATAGAGAATGTCGTCTTGGTTTGGGAGATTGCTATACTTGCGGCCGGCGGGGCCATTTGGCGGGAGAGTGTCCAGGCCGGGGTATGCGGTGGGATAGCCTGAACTACTAGATCGATTGCGGGTTCTTCACCTTCCATAGCTAGGCGGGATGTTCATACACGTGAGCCACGGTAAGTCGCGGTGGAAGTTTCGATTTTAGCGGTCCTTTGAGCGCCTTTATTTTGGTATATCCTTAACCTCTAGGGTTTGTATGTATTGATGTCTTGATGATGTGTTTTGTGTTATGATCGGATAGCTTTGTGCTAAAATGTGATTTAGAAACACAGTTAGTGAAAAGGGTAAGTCCCAGGTAGTGTGAAATGGAAGTGGTAGCTTTCATGACTTGTATAAGTAAGATTGTTCGGATCGGGAACAAGAGTTTGGCGCGTTTGGGGTCGGGTTGAGGACCATTTGCGGGTCAACCCGTGCCGGATTAGGGTGGGGTCAGTTCGAGGTGGTCCGCCGGTGGTAGGGTCACGAGGTGCTAGGCCCAAGTTTAGGCGACCATCGTATGAGTTCGTGGATGTGTTCGACCGGAATCGTTCGTGAAGGCGGAAATAGCCTTAAGGAGATTGAGGCTAGTAAGGTGACCAAGTTTGGAGGTGGTGACTCCAAAGTTTTGAAGCGGCGATGGCGAAGTGTGGTGCGTACTAGAAGAGTTCAAGTGTTCGAGAAGGGCACGACGAGTAAGGAAGGAAGAGAGCGTGTGTTATTTACATTGGCGGTATGGCGTTGGCAACTTGTTAGAGGAACTTCATCGATATCCGTCTTGAGAAGGAACATTCGGGACGAATGTTTCTAAGGAAGGAGAATGTTATACCGTATTTCAGTATGCGTGGGGCGTGCGTAGAAATTTGAGCCTTAAAGTTAGGCAAGGTTCGAATTTTGTGCACAACACCGGCTAGAGTCGTTTTTTAAATGAAACGTTTCCACTTTCGTAGGAAAATTCGGCTATGTCATTTATTATTTTTGCGGATTTTTAGAGAGGAAACATTTTTGACCACGGGAGGGTGACATGTGTCACCCTCACATTGGAAACAAGAAGCGGCAACCTTGGGCGATTTGGGCTTGCTTTTGGCCTTGATTTGTGCCTTGTTTGTGCCTTGTTTGTGGAGTGTTTTGTGGAGTAGGGTTAGGGTGCACTTGGCTTGATCATAGCCTTACACTTGCCTTGCACATGGCTTGATCTTGGCCATTGGTTGGCCTTTGCTTGGCCTATAAATACCCTTGAAGTGAAGACTTCTTCATCCACTCCTCACTTTGTATAAGTCTTGAAACCCTCTCCTCCCTCTTGTTGACTCGTCCAAGAGCCCACTAGTAAAGGCCCTTGGCGAAACCCCTACCCCTTTATGTAGCCTTAGCAGAACACCCCCCTTCCTGGAGTTGTTCTCGTGAGATACCCCCTTGGTTGAGAAATACTCTCCAAATATTGTTATGATGCCCAAATACTTTAGCCATATACCTTGTAGTACTTTCCAAAAGTTACCTCTATCGTAGAGCAGGAAATACTACCTTTTGTCCTTTTAGTCTCAAACCGAAACCCTAAGGAAATCTTCATAGTTGGTTGAATACGTAAGTAGAAGTTGGTTAGAACTTCTAAGGGTTGTTGGGCGCGCGGAGTAGGAGCTAAACGTCGCTCGGGATCGACATTTAAACTTGGATAATTTTGGGCTTATCGAGGTAAATACGCGACCTTCTTTTGTAATAAGTTTGCATCTTTGTTGAAGTATGAGAATTAAGTATAAGTATATGCGGGACGGTATATAAGAAGGAATTGAATTGTACTTACATAGAATTTGTATTCTGATGAGACTTGTAAAATTTGGCGGGTAGGGAAGTCTTTTGATTTACTGTGAGTAGTCTAGACTTTGATAGTGGTATAACCTTTATAGGTTGAATGTGCTACTTGAAGGTGGACAAGGCTAAGCGGGTTATAAGCCGTGGGCGTTTTGCTTATAGTCGATAATCGTCGCGAGGTATGTGACTCTTCCTATACTCTTGAGCATGATATTTTAAAGGAAGATATATATAGTCGACAATGTCTTTTGACTTAAGCCCGAATAATATATAGTACGGTAGGCGTCGTGTGCTAATTGAGCGTGGTTATGCAGCAATGTCTTTTGACTTAAGCTGAATAATATATAGTCACGGTAGGCGTCGTGTGCTAATTGAACGTGGTTATGCAGCAATGTCTTTTGACTTAAGCTGAATAATATATAGTGCGGTAGGCGTCGTGTGCTAATTGAACGTGGTTATGTCACGGCAATGTCTTTTGACTTAAGCCTGAATAATATATAGTACGGTAGACGTACATGTGCTAATTGAACGTAGTTGTACGGCAATGTCTTTTGACTTAAGCCTGAATAATAAAAACCTTGAATGTATTTCAAATGTTAAGAAACCATTTTTGAAAGAAGAGTAACACTTGGTTTTAAAGGTTTTAAAAAGAGTTATACTAGCTTTATGGGGAGTTAGGTATAACGTCTTAAGAGAGGTAAAGAAAATGGTTTACTGATTTGAGAAGTTAAGGGACTTGATCTTATAAGATAAGAGACTTAACTTAAATGAATTAATATGAGTTTTGTGTGAAACCTCATTCGTGAGTAATGAGTACGTGGTTTTTAAAAGGAATAATGTTTTACTGATTTCGGAAATCAGAATGTGTATCGACAAACCACTGCAGCGTTAATAAAGGAGAATGTATTGAATAATGAAGTATTATTAAAACCAGTAGAAACCTCCATCTGCATAGAAGCTAAGATAAGACAAAATGATATTACATTTCCTAGATCATGGCTGCCTAATAAGATTTATGAACAAGAATAACCTACTAGAATATGGCATATGTTACTCAATCGTTTTAAAAAGAGATTAAGACATTGAACTATGAAACTTTCCTAAAAAGAGACTTGAGTAATTGAAATTAGGCAAACTGGAACTTTAGGGAAAAGAAAGGCATTGTGTTGTCTTAAAATGGTTTAAAACTTAAAGTGTTATAACAGCTTTATGGGAAGTTGGTTATAACGACTTTATGAAAACAAAAGAAGGGTTTTCATCATTGGTTTTAATGTGGAAACTTGGCTTTAAAAAGAGAGGGTGTTTTGGTTTGCTTAAAAGATGTAAGTCACTCTATTTTTATACTACGGGTATCGGGTGATTTTCATAAAAGGAATGGATCTCTTAAAAGGAATTTAACGTACGTAGCACTTTAGGGTTAAAACCCGGACTTTGGTATAAAATGAAAGTACTTTGAGTTGTGTATAACTTGCCTATGCTTGTTGTTGTATAACTTGCCTATGCTTGTTGTTGAGTAACTTGCCTATACTTGTTGTTGTGTAACTTGCCTATGTTTGTTGTGATAGCCTTTGTTGTGCAAGAATTGTGTTTCTATATTACCGCGTCTCTCGATGGGGGGCCGGTTGACTTGTTGAGGACTTACTTGGAGCGTCTTGGCGATGTGGAAGATTCCACGGGTATGCTTCCATTATTATTACATGGGCATGTCTACACCGATGATGTGGACGGTGGCCATTAGTTATTCTGGCGAAGTATCGTGACTTACGGTTGTGATCGGGTGCGTAGCCTGTTTACTTGCCCCCGTCAGCTACGTGACGCAGGTGGATCTAGTATAGGTTATTGCACCTGCCACGTGTCAGCTTCGCGAGTCAGTGTTTGGATGGAGCTTCGTGACTTACGGATGTGATGCAGTGCGTAGGCGATTCACTTGCCCCGTCATTCGTGGCGCAGTGGGCCGTGGAGGCTATTGCGCGCGCCACGTGTCGACCATGATATGGTTGTGCGATATTATTGTACGGTCGGATCTGGTAGTTATACTTGCCGTCACGGTTTTTATGGCGCAGTGGGACCCGTGTTCATGTATACTCCTTGGTGTTGTTATATCATAAATGCCGGTGAGGAAGGAATTCCACCGCAGTGGTGAATTGGGCGTGAGTCCACGACTTGATATCCGCTATATGTTGTGTCTCGTAGTTTGGTTATCATGCATGTCTCCGCTTTATATAGACGTTATGATTTCATTTCATATTCTGATTTCACATACTTGGTACTGTTGTCGCGACCTCGCCCGGGAGGCTGCGTTACATCTGCGCGGTAAATACATCGGTTGTCGATCCGCGTTTAGGATCACATTTACGTGTTGGGAAGCTCCGTTCCTTCGGAGGCTTATCTTTTGGTATATTCTTTATTATACCCGTAGTTGCGAGGGTATGTATGTGAGGACGTGCGTCACGAGAGTACGTGAAAATTTTGAAAAGAAAGAAAGATGTGAGTTTTCACGGAAAAGTGTCAGGTTATTTGTGAAGAAAAAGGTTCGTTAATGGGGAATTGGATTCCCAGTTTGGTATTTGGACTTCATAGATTATATTAGAATTTTGAGATTTTATTTTGGAAATGGTCACGTGGGGCCCACGGGAGAAATTCTACGATTTTGTAGCCCGCTTTGTTTTGAGATTTCCGGTATTTTGGATATTTTGGAAGACGAAATATTCAGGCGAATCGGGGCGACACGTGTCACCCCGTGGCACCATGGCGAAATATTTATTGTGCACAACACCCGATTAGAGTCGTTTTTGGACCAAACGTTTTACTAAGCTTAAGAAGGGAAAATTCCGGGGATGTCCTTTAGGATTTTTTCGAATTTTTAGAGAGGCGGGCGTTTTGGACCAACGAGAGGGCAACACTTGGCACCCTCTCGTTGGTGGACTGAAGAGGCGGTGGTAGAATGGATGGGCAAGTTGTGGTAGATATTTGTGTAGATATTTGTGAGGGATTTGTGGAGTAGGGTTAGGGTGCACTTGGCTTGATCTTGGCCTTACATTTGTGTAGCACTTGGCTTGATCATGGCCATTGGTTGGCCTTTGGCTTTGCTATAAATACCCCTCCCTTGTGAAGACTTATTCATTCACTCCTCTCTTTGTCTAAGTCTTGAAATCCTCCTCTCCTTGTTGTTGCTCTCGTCAACTCCTTCTCCCCTTAGAAAGAGGCCCTTGGCGAGAACACCCCCTCACAGTGAGGTCTAGCTAGGGTACCCACACTGCCTAGTTGTTTCGTATAATACCCTTGTTGTGGTATAGAAATACTCCTAGTATTGTTATAATGCCCAAAATACCTTAGCCTTGTACCTTGTAGTATTCCAAAGATACCTCTTTCGTAGAGTCCGAAATACTACCTTTTGTCCTTTTAGTCTCAAACCAAACCACAAGGAAATCTTCATCGTTGGTTGAAGTATGTGAGTAGAAGTTGGTTAGAACTTCTAAGGGTTGTTTGGAGTGGTTTGGAGCGCACGGAGTGGAGCTAAACCTTGCTCGGGAAGCGACATTAAACTCGGATAATTTTGGGCTTATCGAGGTAATTATCTTGTCCTCTATTGTAATTGGAAATTACATGTTTGTTAGGATATATAGTTGAAATATACTATATATGGAACTATACTTAGTATTCGCAATGTCTTTTGACTTAAGCTGAAGAATAAAGAAGCAATCGAATCAGATTTACATAGGATCAGTATTGCGAGAGACTTGTGTTGTATTCATCAGTAGAATTGTACACGTCGGTTAGGCGTGTAAACCCCCGGTTGGCTTAGTGGCCGGCCTCGATAGAGGAGGAGATTTACGCTGTTGCGGGGAAGGTCTTCAATTTTCTATAGAAAGATAGAAACTTGTGTTTTGGGGTTAATAGGCGTTTGTGACCTTTATAGGTGAAAGTACTAAGAGTAGCGTATTCTACTCGAGGAGTGGAAAGGGCTAGCAAGGTTGTAGTACTTGGAGCATTTTGCTTATTGTCGATAAATCGTCGCGAGGTATGTGAACCTCTTCCTATCTTTTCTAGCATGATTGTTGTGAACTATGTAGTGCGGTAGACGTACGTGTGCTAAGTGATTTGGTTGGTTTAAAACATAGGGTGTTATAATAGCTTTATGGGAAGTTAGTTATAACGACCTTATGTAAGTGAAAATGGTTTACTGATGTTAGAAGTTAAGAGACTTGATCTTATAAGATAAGAGACTTAACTTATTTGTTTTAATGTGGATGTTTGTGTGAAACCTCATTCGTGAGTAATGAGTACTTGGTTTTTAAAGGGATAATGTTTCGATTTGGAATCGAATGTGTATCGACAGGACCAATGCGAGCGTTAATAAAGGAAAATGTATTGAATAATGATGTGTTGTATTAAAACCGGTAGAAACCTCCATCTGCATAAGCTAAGATGAGACAAAATGATATTACATTTTCTAGATCATGGTCATTGTAATAAGATCATTATAAACAAGAATAAACTACTCACGTATATGACATATGTTACTCAATTGTTCTAAAAGGAATCAAGTGATTAAGTTTGGGAACTATGAAACCATTTGAAAATGAGAAGCTTGAGTAATTGAAACTAGGCAAAAGCCGAACTTAGGAAAAGAATGTTGTTACTTGATTTTGAAAAGGAAGGTGGGTTTGTCATTCTAATACTACGAATTGTCGGGTGACTTTTATAAAAGTAATGGATCTCTTTTAAAAGAACTTAATGTATGTAGTACTTTGGGGTTAAAAACCGGACTTTGGCATAAAATGAAAGTACTTTGAGTTGTGTGAAACTTGCCTATGCTTGTTGTTGTGAAACTTGCCTATGCTTGTGATGATAGCCTTTATTGTACAAGCGTTGTGTTTTACGTGTTACCGTCTCTCGATAGAGGTCGGTTGGTCGTTGAGAACTTACTTGGATGTCTTGCGGTGGCGGAGAAATTCCGCAGATGCGTTCGCTGATAGTATTATTGTTGTTAATCACTTTGGACATACTTGACCGCGATCGTGGCGCGGGTATGCCTCATTTTGGTTAAGGTCTTGTGGTGAATCGCTTTGGATATCTTGACACGATGCGTAGCGCGGGTATGTTTCCATTTTGATTATCGCCGTGATTTCCTTTTGGACATACCGACACGATCGTGGCGCGCGGGTATGCGTCCATTTGGAATGTTGTCTTATTGTTTCCCTTTGGACATACCGACACGATCGTAGCGCGCGGGTATCGTCCATTTGGAATGTTGTCTTATTGTTTCCCTTTGGACATACCGACACGATCGTAGCGCTGCGGGTATGCTTCCATCCGATTCTTTGTCTTGTTGTTGAGGTCACATGGACATGTCTACACCGATCTGCAGTCGGGGCATGTGGCCGTGTGACATTGGTATTATTGTTGCATCATGGACATGTCTACACCGGCGCAAAGATTCGGCACGCGCCCGACGCGAACTCGATTGATGTTGTGGGCGTGAGACCCATAGTTATATTGGAGTGATGGTATTTTATGTTGTGATCGTAGTTTGGTTATCATACATGTCTCCGCTTTATATAGACTAGTATGATTTCATTCTGATGTTATGCGATTTCACATACTTGGTACTGTTATCTTGACCTCCCGGCCGCGTTCACGCCGCGGTAGAGGTACATCGGCCGTAGATCCTCGCTCATAGGATCACAATTCAGCGATTGAAGCTCCGCTTTCTCCGAGGCTTATCTTTTGGTAGGGTTCCACGAGTTGTAGGTTCTTGTACATTCGTGGTATGGCGAAGCCCCCGTCCGTCATAGTCATGTATATCTTAAGTGCAGAAATCGTTGTGGCGGGTTGTAAAAGGATTAAACTGCTCGTGTTTTATGTATATCAAGGCAACTGTTTTGGTTGCTTTGTTTATTTATTATATCTTTTGTTAAATGACTCATGTTTTATGTTCGCTGATTTTCTCGATGTATGTATCACTAGGGTGCCCGGTAAGGCACGATGCGAACGGGCGTCGTTACAAAAGTGGTATCGAGCGATTAATCCTCGGAAAGTGTCTGCATCGTGTCTAGTAGAGTCTTGATTATCGATGTGTTGTGCACCACATCTATAATCGTGAGGCTGCGAGACATTTAGGATTGGTTTCCATTCTTCTCATTCCGAGATCGTGCCTTAGAGTCATGTTGTAAGTTGTACTCCTCGACGTATCTCGTTTTACGATTATGCCTCCGCAGTAGTGCAACCGTGAGCCCGAAGGGCAAGGCGCCGGAGGGTCTGCTAGTGAGATACTGAGAGAACGAGCGCGAGCGACGATCCGAGGTTGTGCTTGACGGCGGGTTTCGCGACGCCCAAGACCAGCGAGTTTAGAAGCGCAGCGATGGTGATGAGACTCTGATGCACGAGCCTCCGGTCCACACCGGAGCGGGAGACGGGTCGCGAGATGGCGATTATTGGCGAGGTTGTGGCGGATATGAGAGCATTTGGATCAGGCGATTCAGTTCGATAGCACCATGGTTCACCCCGAGCGAGATAGTTTGAGGCTACGACTTTCGAGTTGTAGCCCGCCAGAGTTTTATGGGTCGAGGCACGAGGATGATCCGCGAGAGTTCATCCGGCGATTCTGACGGATCATGCGGGTGATCAAGGCTTCAGAGACCGAGTCTGTGACCTTTGGTTCGCATCGGCTGCGTGATACCGCAGTCGATTGGTTTGATTCATGGGAGCTTTCCCGGGGAGAGCATGCACCTCCAGCAGTATGGGATGAGTTTTTGGGGGCTTTCCTCACGCACTTCTTGCCTCCGCAGATGAGGGCACGCCGAAACATTTTTATTACCGAGACAGAGAGGCGCGACCGTCGGGAGTACAATGTCGAGTTCGATTCTTTAGCTCGATATGTCCCTGCGCTAGTTGCAGATATGGAGGATAGGGTGCATCGCTACGTCAAGGCTTGATGATTATATGGCGAATCTTGTGCGGGTGTTTCTCTTGGTAGGCATGGACATTGCCGCGTGCAGCTCATGCACTAGGATGCGAGGCACGGAGGGTCGACGGAATGACCTGGATCAGCGAGAAGGGCGGGCGGCGGGGTCCTGGTGGCTTTGGCGGACCGCCTCGGCGAGCTAGTTATATACCCCAGCCGTCTGAGTGGTCCTCCACCATCTTGGGAGCGGTCGTGGCTCGAGGTTCAGATTTTGGCGAAGCGGGGTGTTAACGGTGAAGCCACCCTACCTCGTTGTGACCATTGTGGTAGACTCCATTTTGGAGAGTGTCGTGCTAGATTGGGAGTTTGTTTTGCATGCGGCCAGCGAGGCCATTTGCGAGGCTGTCCTACCAAGGAAGCGCGGATGTTCGACTCGACGCCCGAGATTTGTGGTGGTTCATCACGCCTACGGTATGCGCCTGCGAGCGTGCCTATGATTAGAGTGGAGCGGTAGCTTCAGGTATATCCTTCACCCTCTAGAGTTTTGGTATGCTTGTTATGATGATCTCATTATTGTGTGCTATGTACGGATAGCATTGTGATATGTGTGAGTTAGAATACATGGTTAGTTGGAAGGATACGTATGGGGGCATGGTAAGTGTGAACCTTAGACTATGTCACGGCCCGAGACCTTAGGGGTAGGTCGTCTTGAGATTAAAGATTCGTTTTATGTTTGACTTTTATCAGAGTAGTAGTATACGTGGGATTTATTTGTGTGATAAGTCCGTGGGTAGTGTGAGATGGAAGTGGTAGCTTTCATGATGTGAATTAGTAAGATTGTTCCGGATCGGGGAACAAGAGTTTGGCGCGGTTGGGGGTCGGGTTGAGGACCATTTGCGGGTCAACCCGTGACCCGGTTTGGGGTGGGGTCAGTTCTGGGTGGTCGCCCGGTGGTAGGGTCACGAGGATGCTAGGCCCAAGTTTGTATGATCATCGTATGAGTTCGTGGATACGTTCGACGAGCGGTTCGTAAAGTAGAATGGCCTTAAGGAAGTTTGAGGTTAGTAAGATGACCAAGTTTGGAGGTAGTGACTCGGAGATTTTCGAAGCGAGTAATGACTGAAGTATGGTACGTCTTTGGGAGAGTTCAAGCGTTCGAGAAGGGCGGCGAGTAAGGAAAGAAGAGGGCGTATGTTATTTCGTGGCGGTTGTGGCATTGGCAACTTGTTAGAGGAACTTTATCGTTATTCGACTTGAGAAGGAACATTCGGACGAATGTTTCTAAGGAGGAGAATGTTATACCCGTAGTTGCGGGGTATGTATGTGAGGACGTGCGTGCGAGTGCGTGAGAAAATTTTGAAAAGAAAGAAAGATGTGAGTTTCGACGGAAAAGTGTCAGGTTATTTGTGAAGAAAAGGTTCGTTAATGAATTGGATTCCCAGTTTGGTATTTGGACTTCATAGATTATATTAGAATTTTGAGATTTTATTTTGGAAATGGTCACGTGGGGCCACGGGAGAAATTCTGGTTTTGTAGAACGCTTTGTTTTTGAGATTTCCGGTATTTTGGATATTTTTGGAAGACGAAATATTAGGCGAATCGGGCGACACGTGTCACCCCATGTGGCACCGCCGAAATATTTATCAGGCCTTTGCGATTAAGTCGTTTTTAAAGCGTTTTACTAAGCTACGAAGGAAAATTCCGGCTATGTCATTTAGTATTTTTGCGAATTTTTCCGAGAGGCGGAACGTTTTGGACCAACGAGAGGGCAACACTTGGCACCTCTCGTTGGTGGACTGAAGAAGTGTAGAAGTAGAATGGATGGGCAAGTTGTGGTAGATATTTGTGTAGATATTTGTGAGGATTTGTGGAGTAGGGTTAGGGTGCACTTGGCTTGATCTTGGCCTTACACTTGTGTAGCACTTGGCTTGATCTTGGCCGTTGGTTGGCCTTTGGCTTTGCTATAAATACCCTCCTTGTGAAGACTTATTCATTCACTCCTCTTTGTCTAAGTCTTGAAATCCCTCCTCTCCACTTGTTGTTGCTCGTCCAACTCCCTTCTCCCCTTAGAAAGAGGCCTTGGCGAGAACACCCCCTCCACTTGTGAGGTCTAGCAGTAAGGTACCCACTAGCCTAGTTGTTTCGTATAATACCCCTTGTTGTGGTATAGAAATACTCCCCTAGTATTGTTATAATGCCCAAATACCTTAGCCTTGTACCTTGTAGTATTCCAAAGATACCTCTTTACGTAGAGTCCGGAAATACTACCTTTTGTCCTTTTTAGTCTCAAACCGAAACCCTAAGGAAATCTTCATCGTTGGTTGAAGTATGTGAGTAGAAGTTGGTTAGAACTTCTAAGGGTTGTTTGGAGTGGTTTGGAGGGCATTGGAGCTAAACCTTGCTCAGGAGCGACATTAAACTCGGATAATTTTGGGCTTATCGAGGTAATTATCTTGTCCCTCTATTGTAATTGGAAATTACATGTTTGTTAGGATATATAGTTGAAATATACTATATATGGAACTATACTTAGTATTCGGCAATGTCTTTTGACTTAAGCCTGAAGAATAAAGAACTTCTCGGTACTGTATTTACATAGGACAGTATTTCAGTATACTTGTGTTTTATTACTTATTAGAATTGTACACTTCCGGTTAGACGTTTAAAACCCCCACCCTGGTTGGCTTGGTAGCCGGCCTCGATAGAGGAGGAGATTTCTGTTGTTGCGGGGAGAGTCTTTGAATTTTCTATAGAAAGATAGAAAACTTGTGTTTTGGGGTTAATAGACGTTTGTGACCTTTATAGGTGAAAGTACTAAGAGTAGCGTATTCTACTCGAGGAGTGGAAAGGGCTAGCAAGGTTGTAGTACTTGGAGCATTTTGCTTATTAGTCGATAATCGTCGCGAGGTATGTGAACCTCTTCTTATCTGTTCTAGCATGATTGTTGTGAACTATGTAGTACGGTGAGCGTCATGTGCTAAGTGATTTGGTTGGTTTAAAACATAGGGTGTTATAATAGCTTTATGGGAAGTTAGTTATAACGACCTTATGTAAGTGAAAATGGTTTCTTGATGTTAGAAGTTAAGAGACTTGATCTTATAAGATAAGAGACTTAACTTATTTGTTTTAATGTGGATGTTTGTGTGAAACCTCATTCGTGAGTAATGAGTACTTGGTTTTAAAGGGATAATGTTTCTTGATTTGGGAATCGAATGTGTATCGACAGCACACTGCGGCGTTAATAAAAGGAAAATGTATTGAATAATGATGTGTTGTATTAAAACCGGTAGAAACCTCCATCTGCATGAAGCTAAGATGAGACAAAATGATATTACATTTTCTAGATCATGGTCTTTGTAATAAGATCATTATAAACAAGAATAAACTACTCACGTATATGACATATGTTACTCAATTGTTCTAAAAGGAATCAAGTGATTAAGTTTGGGAACTATGAAACCATTTGAAAATGAGAAGCTTGAGTAATTGAAACTAGGCAAATGGAACTTAGGAAAGAATGTTGTTACTTGATTTTGAAAAGGAAGGTGGGTTTGTCATTCTAATACTACGTATCGGGTGACTTTTATAAAAGTAATGGATCTCTTTTAAAAGAACTTAATGTATGTAGTACTTTGGGGTTAAAAAAACCCGGACTTGGCATAAAATGAAGGTACTTTGAGTTGTGTGAAACTTGCCTATGCTTGTTGTTGTGAAACTTGCCTATCTTGTGATGATAGCCTTTATTGTACAAGCGTTGTGTTTTACGTGTTACCGCGTCTCGATAGAAGTCGGTTGGCCCAGTTGAGAACTTACTTGGATGTCTTGGCGGTGCGGAGAAATTCCGCAGTGCGTTCACGGTGATAGTATTATTGTTGTTAATCACTTTGGACATACCCGACACGATCGTAGCGCACGGGTATGCCTCCATTTTGGTTAAGGTCTTGTGGTGAATCGCTTTGGATATACTGACCCGATGCGTAGCGCACGGGTATGTTTCCATTTTGATTATCGCCGTGATTTCCTTTTGGACATCTTGACCGCGATCGTGGCGCGGGTATCGTCCATTTGGAATGTTGTCTTATTGTTTCCCTTTGGACATCCGACCACGATCGTGGCGCGCGGGTATGCTTCCATCGGATTCTTTGTCTTGTTGTTGAGGTCACATGGACATGTCTACACCCGATCACGATTCGGGCATGTGGCCATGTGACATTGGTATTATTGTTGCATCATGGACATATCTACCGGCGATGATTAGGGGCATGCGGCCGTGATGCGAACTGATTGATGTTGTGGGCGTGAGACCCGTAGTTATATTGGAGTGATGACTGTTTTATGTTGTGAGCGTAGTTTGGTTATCATACATGTCTCTGCTTTATATAGACTAGTATGATTTCATTTCTGATATTATGCTGTTTCACATACTTGGTACTGTTGTCAGATTGACCTCGCCCGAGCCGCGTTAAATGCGCGAGTAGAAGTGCATCGGTCGTAGATCCTCGCCATAGGATCACAATTCGTAGCATTGAAGCTCCGTTTCTCCGAGGCTTATCTTTGGTAGGGTTCCCGAGTTGTAGGTTCTTGTACATTCGTGGTATGGCGGGCCCTGTCGTCATAGTCGTTAAGATATCTTAGAAGTGCAGAAATCTTGTTGTAGGCGGGGTTGTAAAAGTTAAAGCCCATCGAGTTTTATGTATATCTTGAAGGCAAGCTGTTTTGGTTGGCTGTTTATTTATTATATCTTTTGTTAAATGACTCATGTTTTATGTTCCACGATTTTCTCGATGTATGTATCACTAGGGTGCAGGTAAGGCACGATGCAGCCGGGCAGTCGTTCTGATTACCACAGTCAGCAGGTTCTTGTACATTCGGGGTATGACGGCCCTGTCCGTCATAGTTGTTGTAAAAATCTTAGAGTGCATGCCTTTGTGTGGCGAGTTGTAAAAGGATTAAAGCTGTTCGGTTTTTATGTATATCTTGAAAGCTTATCGTTTGGTTGGCCTGTTTATTTATCATACCTCTTGATCCATGTCTATTTGCATGTTTAAGTTTTATTTCCATTTGGTTTTCTCGATGTTGTATCACTAGGGTGCCAGGGTAAGGCACGATCACGGGCAGGTTCGGGTCTTGTGAGACACCAAGTTCATGGGATGAGCAGAATGTATTTCACACGACACCGCATTCATGGATGAACCGAATGTATACCACGATTTGATACTGAGTCCATGAGATGGGCCAGAATGTATTCCATACGATTTCACCTCGGGTCCATGAGATGGGCGAGACATGTTACACGTATCACATGACTTATACCTAGGCTGGCGGTGAGGAAGAAGTTCCACGGCGTGAGGAAGACTTTGAGGCGTGAGTCACGACTTGACATGACTACTTTTATATTGTGAGCCGTAGTTTTGTTATCATACATGTCTCTGTTTTGTTTTAGATCGTTATGATTTCGTTCTGATATTTTTCGATTTCACATACTTGGTACTGTTATCGACCTCCTTGAAGCTGCGTTCATCTGCGCGAGTAGAGTACATCGGTTGTTGATCCTCGCCATGAGTCCAGATTCAACAGTATTGGGAAGCTCCGTTTCTCCGAGGCTTATCTTTTGGTATGTTTCCCACTGAGTTGTAGGTTCTTGTACATTCAGGGTATGGCGGGGCCACTGTCCGTCATAGTTGTTACATTCTTAGAAGTGCACTGTATGCTTGTTGTGGCGGGGTTGTAAAGGATGTAATCGTTCAAAAATTTATGTATATATGCGAAGGCAACCGTTTTGGTTGCTTTGTTTTATTATCTTATCTCTTGTTTCATATCTGTATGTTTTATATTCCATTGCTTTCTCGATGTATGACTACTTGGGTGCGGGTAAGGCACGATCCACGAACCGGGCGAAGTCGTGACACGTGGCTACTTGATTAAGATCGTTATAAATAAGTATAACTTATTCACAACGCACTAAAGTATATGTTACTTAATTTATAAGAATTTACGTATGAGGTTTTAAGACTATGAACCTCAAATTCTTAAAAGGTTAAGAGACTTTATTTTTCAAGTTATGGGGCTTGATTCTTAAAGGAAGAAATGACTTGAAATAAAGAAGCGCAAATTGTTTTAAAGGTACCAATTGCTTAAGGTTTAAAAGAAAGAAGTCACGTGATTTAGAAGCCTATAATTGTATTTCTAAAAGGTATTGTGACTTGTCTTGAAAAGTATATATGACTTGATACTACGGTTATTAGTATCTTGGAAGTTTTATTTGAAAAAGAGTCATTTTAAAGGAGTAGAGGTGCGTAGTACTTTGGGTTAAATTCCCGGATTTTTATGTGAGAAACGAAAGTGCCATGAGTTTATAAAAATGGAAGTCTAAAGGTTTAATGAACTTGCCTATGTTTGCTTGTGACAGCTTTGAGTGCAAGTATTATATGTTTACGTTGTCGTGACTCTCAGTTTGAGGTGTGCGTCTTGTAAGTTTACTTGGGCGTGCAGCGGTGATGTGGGATTCCAGTATGCTTCCATTATGATTGATCCTTGGGCATCTTATACGATGTGGGATTAGGGGCATGTGACCGGGGCGGGTTAGATTCGGTTGTTTTATTACCCATGGCCATGCTTATCGATGAGGATTAGGGCATGCGACCGTGCTATGTACGACTATTACTCCACGGGCTAGCTCCCGTGAAGACATGTACCGCGATGAGGATTAGGGGCATGTTATATTCTTATTCCATGGGCTAGCTCCCCATGAAGACCTGCACCTACGATGAGGGATGTCGATGACACGTTATGGCCATGCTTATACGATGAGGGATTCCGGGGCATGCGGCCGCGTTATATATATATATGTATATATGTATTGTATACGTGTACGCTGACAGTGAGGTAGGATGCCACGGGCGTGTCACCTGGTTATATGTTACACCTACGGCTGCCGGCAGTGATGGAGGATTCCACGGGCAGGAGGTATATATATATATGTATTGTATATGTGTACGCCGACAGTGAGGTAGGATGCCACGGGTGCGTCACATGAGTATAATTTATGTCATAGACTGCCGACAGTGAGGAAGGAATTCCACGGGCACGTTTTGATATTTGTGTGACTTGATCGCGTCCCAGATTGGGCCGGGTAGTATATGCGTCCCTCCATAAAGGGTCGGATTATGTTACGAAAGATAAGTAAGTTATATGGTAATGAACTTGACGATTGTTCCTAAGTATGTACGTAAGAAAGTGACTATAACGTTTATTGAAAAAAAAATGGGAAAAGATAATAAGGTACGATTAAGTTCACGAGATGGTAATGACACGGTAGGATCTGGTATGTACCCTTTTTATACTTGCCCCTGTCATTCTTTTGTACAGTTATGATTTGTTTACTGTACCTTATTTTCCGTTCCATATTCGGTTTTGTTATCGGCCGCCCGAAGCTGCGTTAAATGTCCGCAGTTTAGGTACACGATTGTGGATCGCGAACTTAGGATCTGGTTGATATTTTGAGATGGCTCCAATGTTCGGAGTTGTCATGACTATGTATATTGAAGTGCGGCGGGGCCTTGTCCGTCATAGTATTTGTTCAAATCTTAGAGTCAGTATTCATCATGGGCTAGGCGGCTGAGTCGTTTTTACATTGTTAAGCGATGTAGACCCTTTCGGGTAATTTTTATGTTATGGCAGCCTTATCGGCTTGGCCTTGGTTTTAAGAAAAAAAAAGTGTTATTTATCTTCCGCAGTTTATATTGTTGTATGATTAGAAGGGTGCCCAGGTAGGGCACCAGTCGCGGCCTGGGGTCGGGTCGTGACACATACATACATAACTTCCATACCGATTCTGGCCCCCAATCATTTGGAGTCACCCTTTTTAAACAACATAAGGCCATTTCCGGCTCTCGACACAGTTCGGTGGAACGCGTCCACGAACCGTAAAATAATTAACTAGACTTGGGCCTTGCACCCGTGACCTGTCACGTGGCGAAACTACTACCAACCGATCCCATACCATTTCAAGCGTGAGACAACCGTAATAGGTCCTCGGCAGGCCAGTGTCGCTTAACTCTTATCCTTAGTGCGAATAAAATCTTATTGCCCGAGAAGGCCTTATATATACCTAAGGTATCGGCGGTTATCACTATTCTTAGGCTCGCAATTTCCATGCTCCAAGCCTACCTTATCAGTCCCCCCCGTAAACGGGTACAAAAACTTCTCATAATACCATAATCGTGTCGTCTTGATCACAACAACCATTACTTACTCTATTCGGACCTCATCCGTACAATTCTCTTAAGCCTAGCTTAATATATTAACATGGTATTCCATTAAGTTCTTAACATGACTTCTTAAGGGTTCACCGCCTATCGAATGACTCATCCTTTCCCAATTATCTCAAAATAAAACATAAGACCTTGGCGAGAATTCATTAACTGTTCCATACCTTCCCGATATCTAGTTAGTCTTTAGCAACTCCTGGTAATCTAAAATCATTTTAGGCAACACGCGTCTGACCCTCATACATAACTCCGTATAGCTGTATGTCACAATACCAACTATACTACAATCATTACCAACCTGGATACGCAATCCACAAAGTCCTTCCTGGGTCACTGTTGCCTTGCTCGTAGCTGCAATCAACATAACTCGTTAGGGAGGCGACCACTAACAACACACTCTCTATCGCACGATCTCAGAGTGAGAAGAATGGAAACCAATCATAAATGTCCTGTAGCCTCCTGATTATAGATGTGGTGCACAACACACCGATAATCAAGACTCTACTAGACACGATCTGTAGACACTTTCCGAGGACTAACTGCTCTGATACCACTTTTGTCACGACCCGACCCCGGGCCGCGACTGGTGCCCTACCTGGGCACCCTTCTAATCATACAACAGTATAAACTGCGGAAGATAAATAACACTCTTTTTTTTAAACCAAGGCCAAGCCGATAAGGCTGCCATAACATAAAAATTATCCGAAAGGGTCTACACTGTTTAACAATGTAAAAACAACTCTAGCCAGTCCAGACCTCTAAGATTTGAACAAATACTATGACGGGACAAGGCCCCGCCGTACCCCTGAATATACATAGCCATGACAACTCCGGAACATTGGAGCCATCCCAAAATGCTGAATCAAGATCCTAAGCTCGCGGATCCACAACTGTGTACCTAAACCTGCGGACATGAGCGGCCCGAAGAAGTCGATCAACAGTACAGAATATGGAGCGGAAAATAAAGTCTGATAAACAAATCATAACTGTACAAAAGAATGACAGGGGCAAGTATAAATATGGTACATACCAGATCCTACTGTGTCATTACCATCACGTGAACTTAATCGTACCTTATTATCTTTTCCCATTTTTCAATAAAAGTTATAGTCACTTTCTTACGTACATACTTAGAAAAAAATCGTCAAGTTCATTACCATATAACTTACTTACCTTGCATAACATAAACCGCCTTTTTATGGAGGGGCGCCTATATCGCCGGTCCAACTGGGACGCGATAAAGTCACATAGTCCGCCCATAAGGTATCTTTGCCGCCCAATCACGGGACGCGGTAAGGTCACATAGTCTGCCCATAAGGTATCTTTGCCGGCCCGATCACGGGACACGGTAAGGTCACATAGTGCGCCCGTAAGGTATACTGCCGCCCCGATCACGGGACGCGGTAAAGTCATATAGTCTGCCCATAAAGGTATCTTGCCGCCCAATCACGGACGGTAAAATCATATAGTCTGCCCATAAAGGTATCTGCCGGCCAACGGGATGCGGTAAAGTCATATAGTCTGCCCATAAAGGTATACTGCCCGGCCCAATCCTAGGACGCGGTAAAGTCATATAGTCTGCCCATAAAGGTATACTGCCCGGCCCAATCCTGGGATGCGGTAAAGTCACATAAAATCCGGGAATTTAACCCAACGTGCTACGTACCTCTACTCCTTTTAAAAATGACTCTTTTTCAAATAATACTTCCAAGATACTAACAACCGTAGTATCAAGTCATATCTACTTTTCAAGACAAGTCACAATACCTTTTTAGAAATACATTTACCGGCTTCTAAATCAAGTGACTTCTTTCTTAAAAACCTTAAGCAATTGGTACCTTTAAAACAATTTGCCCTTCTTTATTTCAAATCATTTCTTTGCTTACATTACTGAAGAAAACCATTCTTTTAATCCTCCATAAAGTTGTTATAACCAACTTCCCATAAAGTCGTTATAACTCTTTATGTCTTAGACAATTTCATTCCTTTTATAACCAAGAGACTTATACTTTCAAATCAATTCACATAGCTTTCAAAATACTTCAAGTCTCTTAACTTTTAAGAAAACAAGTTTCTTAACTTTAGAATGGCAAGAAATCAATACTTTCCAAATCAAGTATTCTATACTTTTAAATCAATTCATTTCTTCCTTTAAGAATCAAGTCCCATAACTTGAAAAATAAAGTCCCTTAACCTTTTAAAAATTTGAGGTTCATAGTCTTAAAACTTCATACGTAAATTCTTATAAATTAAGTAACATATACCTTGGTGCGTTGTGAATAAGTTATACTTATATATAGCGATCTTAATCGAGTAGCCATGATCTAGAAAATGTAATACAATTTTGTCTTATCTTAGCTTCTATGCAGATGGAGAATTCTACTCATTTTAACTTAATTGAGTGTCATTACATTTTCCTTTATTAACGCTGCAGTGTCTTGTTCGATTCTTATTCTCATTTGTGCCGTAACTTAGCCAAGTCAACTTGGCTCCAAATACCTCCTAACGACTCTTACCAACATCCCCCATAAGACTTGGTAAGAACTTAGGATAACTTAGACATAACCTTTACGTAGAGTAAATCAACATACATACCTCTTAACTTCTAAGAGTAGAAGGAATCATGAAATAGTACTACATGTATATTCCATACATAAAATCATGTCAAAAGAATGAAGAGGTTCACATACCTTGCGACGATTATCGACAAATAGCAAAATGCTCCAAAGTACTTCAACCTTGATAGCTATTTCATCCTTCCAGTAGAATACGCTATACTTAGTACTTCAACCTATAATGGCCATAATACATCCATTAAGCTTTAGCTTCAAACGTAGAATATTCTAAGTGCAAAGTCACTAAATTCTACGGAAAATCGGACAGCACTTCCTTTGTTTCTACATACTTTGCCACCTTATTCAAGGCCGAATTCAATAACCAAACACGCCACATTTAAGGCCCAACAATTCAGCTAACCAAAGGGGATTACACGCCTTAACATGACGTGTAAAATTCCGCCCCACAAATTAATACGAAACTAGTTCCATATTTAAAGCCATTCTTCACTAAACATATACCACAACACAAAGTCCTTTTCCAATTCTTTTTCAATCCAAATTCTTAGGTCTAACATGTTATATAGTCATAAACAACTTAACAATTATAATTCCTTCCTTATATAACATGTGACGATTAAACTAATAATTCAATTGAATTGAAATCTCAAGGCTAAACATACTAGTTTTCGGATTAGGGTTCCAATATCCATAACACTTATCAACTTCATAATATATATATCTCATACTTGCTAATATCCATAGCTACAACAATAAGTAATCTCAATTACTAAAACGACAAGAATTTTACCTTTACAAGCCCTTATAATTTCCAAGATTCAATGTCGCTCCTTAGCAATTCTTAGCTCCTTTCCTTTACGCTCCAATCCGCTATTTGTAGCCTTTAGAAGCTCACAACCAACTTCTCTTCCATTTCCAATCAAAACCTATGAAAGTGCCTTAGGTTTTCGCCTTGCGACTAACGTGAAAACGCCGTTTTCCAAAATCTTTCTATTGAGATATCCTTACAATACCCTTAGGGACCTTGGGTTAAAGTCTTGTGGCTAAAGAACCACAAACGAAAATATTTTCTTGTTCAAAAGGAGCAAACCCGAGAGCACTAAGAGGGACAAGAATGTAGTGAAATTTTTCTAAGTTTTCAAGACTTGGTCTTGCTACTAGTTGGGTATATATAACACAATGGAGGGTCAAGATAATAACAAATGTGTGGCTAGGATTGGAGAACATTAATTAAATAGCCAAGTGGACAAGTTGACTTGGTCAATATTATCAAGCTAGCAAGACTTATCATCTTCAATGGTCAATGACCATCTTACCCTTAAATATTTCGTCCAAGCCATGTGGGGTGGGGGGGTGCCACGTGTCGCCTCCCATTCATCCATAAAATTCCGTAACCCTCGTGGGCCCCACAAAACGTAAAATTCCTCGGGTGGGCCCCACGTGACCAAATCCGTAAAAAAATAAATTTCCATAATGATAATAAGTTCAAACTATTCAATTAATGCATTTTGAGAATCTAATTCTCACCAACGAACATTTCTCCTTTCCGACGTTCGGAAGATTTTCCGTCGGAAAAACAATTCTTCCTTTCGTACCCTTTTCAAGTCTTGTGTTCCTTACTTACATTCTCTTAAACATGTCCTTGAATTACGGGGTGTAACACCCACGACTGGTGCCCTACCTGGTCACCCTTACAGGTAACCATCAGAGAAAGTCAGTGGAACATACATAAAACACATGACGTAAATCAGTAAGAAGTAAACAACAGGCTAGCCGATGAGGCTGCCTTCCTAGTTATACATATATAAATTAGTCAAAAGTAGTTACATCATTTTACTTTACAAACCGACCCACATACATGACTACAAACCTCTAAGAATTTTGACATAACAACTGTGACGGGACAGGGCCCCGCCATACCCCTGAATGTACAACAACCGACAATACCAGGGATCTGAACCAAAGACAAGCCTCCGGAGTAATGGAGCTTCTCAACAGCTGAACAGTGATCCTAAGAGTGAGGATCGAGAACTCGTATAACTCTACTGCGACATGAACGCAGCCCGGAGGAGGTCAGTGCAGTATGTGAAATCGAAAGATCGAAATGAAATCATATAGTCTAAAATAAAGTTGGAGACATGTATGATAACTCAAATAACAGTACACTGTGCCTTACTAACAATGAGAGTAAACAAGAGGATACTTTACTGCATAAAAATAGGAGCCTCATGATCAAATTAGGGTCACCCGCCCGTAGTATAATTAAGCAATCCTACTCCTGGGACTATTTCACCCGCATAGGCCGTATGGACCCGCATGAGGTAATCTCCTCGCATAGACTGCATCCGCCCACATAGGTCGTATGGACTCGCATGAGGTAATCTCCTCGCATAGGACTGGTCCGCCCCGCATGGGACTATTTCACCCGCATGAGCCCTACGGGCTCGCATGAGGTATTCTCGCATCGTGGGGAGAAAATCCACGGAATATGCAAATGCAACAAACCCGGGGAATGACCCCGTAATGAACAATATATCACTAGCACACCGGCTTATCATACATAACATAAGCACCACCGGCTTATCATACATAACATAAGCACCACCGGCTTATCATAATTATCGTAAGCAAGTTAAGACATCCCCTAACTTTTTATTAGCCTTAATTATCATGCACTCTCATTTTAGTTTACTTAAGGCACTAACATGTCATTAACATATCCGAGGATTTAACCCAAAGTACTACGTACTTCCGTTCCTTTAAAAAGAACCCTTTTATATAAAAACCCCAAGATACTAACACCCGTAGTATCAAGGCATGTCTATTTTTTAAATCAAGTTACTTCACCTTTTGAAATTCATTTCAAGGCTTTAAAACCAAGTAACGTCTTCTTTCACAACCTAGGCAACTTGTGCCTATAAATCAAGTAGACACTCTCTTAACCTTCCATAAAGCCGTTATAACTAACTTCCCATAAAACCGTTATAACTCTTTATGTTTTAGACAATTACATTCTTTTTGAAACCAAGAGACTTATAATTTCAAATCAAGTTTCATAACTTTCAGAATACTTCAAGTAATCAATACTTTCCAAACCAAGTATTCTATACATTTTCAAGTCAAGAAATCTTTGTTTACCTTATTAGAATAAACCATTCTTTAACCTTTAAAACAAGTGAGTTAATTCTCTAACTCAACCAACTTAGACATTCTTAAATAAGTCAAGGGTACAAAATGAAATTAAATTCATTTAAATCTCGTAAATCACCGTACTATACATTTATAGCTACTCATGCTCAATATATAAGAAAAGTTCAACATACCTCTTCGACTTAATCCACTTGCCAAGTTGAATACGCCGCACGTAGAATGTCAACCTATAATGACCATAATACGTCCATCAACTACTAGCTTTCAACGTAGAATATTCCTAAGTATAAGGACTCTTAATTCTACGGAAAATCGGGCAACACTTCCTTTGTTTCTACGTACTTTTCCACCTTTTTCAAGGCCCGAAAATCAATAAACAAATGCCACATTTAAGGCTCAACAATCAGTTAAACAAAGAGGATTACACGCGCGCATGGCGTGTAAAATTACGCCCCACAATCGATATCCAAATAGTCCAACATTTCAATTCTATTCTTGTCGGCCGATCCGGGCGTGATCGTGCCTACCGGACACCTAGTGATACAACATCGTGAGAAAACCAACGGAATATAAAACTTAAACAAGAAACAAGATATATGATCATAAACAAAGGCCAACCAAACGGTTACCTTCCAATAAAATATATATAAACAACTCTTTCAAAGCGAGCAGTTTAATCCTTTACAAACCACACCCAACAGTACTCTGCACCTCTAAGAGTTTTTATACAACATGACGGGACGGGGCCGTCATACCTGAATGTATAAGAACTCTACAACTCAAGTAACATACCAAAAGATAAGCCTCCGAGAAGCGGAGCTTCCCAATCTGGAATCGTGATCCTATGGCGGGGATCCACTACTGGATGTACTCTACTGCGGCATGAACGCGGCCCAGAAGGTCGATGCAACAGTACCAAGTATGAAAGCGTAAAAATCGTAAATGAAATCATAACAGTCTATATAAAAGCAGGAGACATGTATGATAACAAAACTACGATTCCACAACACAAAAGCGATCGTGTCAAGTCGGGGACTCACGCCTCAAGTCATCACTCGATTATAACTATGGGTCTCACGCCCACAACATCAATCGTGTTCGCATCACGGCGCGTGCCGGAGTGCATCGGTGTAGACATGCCCATGATGCAACAATAATAACAATGCCCGGCCACATGCCCGAGGTGCATCGGTGTAGACACGTCCAAGTGACATTATCAACAATAATCTTGGGTGATTAACCGCCGCGTAGCCACACGCCCGGAGTGCGCCGGTGTAGCGTGTCCATGTAACCACAATAACAATATATCGGTGTCAACCTGCCGCGTACGCCACATGCCCGCATCGGTGTAGACATGTCCATGTGACATCAACAACAATATACCGCACAACCAGGCTATCACAAACAAGCTCAAGCAAATTACCATACTTCTAGACTTTTATAAAAAGATCCACTCCTTCCCAAGAAGTCACCTGATATCAACACTTGCACAACAAAGGCTATCACAACAAGCATAGGCGAGTTACACAACAACAGGCATAGGCAAGTTACACACAACTCAAGGTACTTCCATTTCGTATCAAAGTCTGGGTTTTAACCCTAAGTACTACGTACGTTAACTTCCTTTTTAAGAGATCCGTTCCTTTCATAAAGGTCACCCGATACCCGTAGTATAAAAATAGAGTGACTCACATTTTTAGGTAAACCAAAATACTTCCCTTTTGTGAAATCAAGTAACAACATTATTTTCCAAACGTTCAAGTTTGCCTAATTTCAAATGCTCAAGTTTCTCATTTTAGAAGGGTTTCATAACTCATAGTCTTAATCTCTTTTAAAACAATTGAGTAACATATGTCTTGTACGTGAGCCGTTTATTCTTGTTTACAACAATCTTATTCTGGTGACCATGATCTAGGAAATGTAATACAA
Source organism: Przewalskia tangutica (assembly GCA_029844215.1). Classification (NCBI taxonomy): domain Eukaryota; kingdom Viridiplantae; phylum Streptophyta; class Magnoliopsida; order Solanales; family Solanaceae; genus Przewalskia; species Przewalskia tangutica. The sequence goes on from CM056720.1 coordinate 113,246,159, forward strand.
TTTTGTCTTATCTTAGCTTCTATGCAGATGGAGGTTTCTACTGGTTTTAATAACAATTAGTTAATTGTCAATACACCTTCCTTTATTAGCGCTGCTGTGGTTTGCTCGACACTTATTCTCATTTCCGAAATCAGTAAAACATTATTCTTTTTAAAACCAAGTACTCATTACTCGCGAATGAGGTTTCACAACACATTTAATCAAAATGTGTATAACCAAGTAAAACAAGTTAAGTCTCTTATCTTTCAAGATCAAGTCTCTTAACTTCTACAATCAACAAACCAATCTTTTACCTACATAGAGTCGTTATAACTAACTTCCCATAAAGCTATTATAACACCCTATGTTTTAAACCAACCAACTCATTTAACACGTATGCGTCTACCGTACTACATAGTTTACAAAGCATCATGCTAGAAGGATAGGAAGAGGTTCACATACCTCGCGACGATTATCGACAATAAGCAAAAGCGCTCCACGATCTTGTAACAGCTGGCCGTTCCACTCTTCAAGTAGAATACGCTACTCGCAGATTTCCACCTATAAGGCCACAAACGTCTATTAACTTCTAACCGCGGTTCCATATTCTACGTAAAATTCGGCGGCCTCCGCATGGCAGCGTAAATCTCTCTTCTATCGGTGGCTACCAAGCCAACGGGGGTTTGCGTCTAACCGGGCGTGTACAATTCTACAACACAAAGAATGCTACACAAGTCTCTTGTATACTGATCCCATGTAATTACATTCGATTCTCTTCTTTAAATTCGGGCTTAAGTCAAAAGACATTGCCGCACAATAATGTTCATTCTATATATAGTATACTTCAACTATATGTTCCTACAACATGTAATCTCCAATTACAATAAGGGACAAGAATATTTACCTCGACAAGCCCAAAATTATCCAAGTTATAATGTCGATCCTGAGCAAGGTTTAGCTCCAACTCCGTGCGCTCCAATCCGCTCCAAACAACCCTTAGAAGTTCTAACCAACTTCTACTTAAATACTTCAACCAACTATGAAGATTTCCTTAGGGTTTTGGTTTGAGACTAAAAGGACAAAAGGTAGTATTTCCGGGCTCTACGTATAGAGGTAACTTTTGAAATACAACAAGGTAAAGGTTAAGGTATTTTTGGGCATTATAACAATACTTGGAAGACAATCTCTCGGCCACACCACTAGGAGGGGGAGGGGAACCTCTCGGCCACAAGGCCACTCAAAGGGGGAGGGGGGGAAGGCTTAGGACGAGAACAACAAGAGGAGAGGGGAAGGATTGCAAGACTTAGAACACATTTGGATGATGAAGTCTTCAACAAAGGGAGGGGTATTTATAGGGAAGCCAAGGGCCAACCAATGGACAAGATCAAGCCATGTGCAAGGCAAGTGTAAGGCCTTGATCAAGCCAAGTGCACCCTAACCCCTACTCCACAAAACAAGCCACAAAACATTGCACAAAACATTGCACAAAACAAGGCCACAACAAGGCACCAATCGGCCAAGGCCAAACCGCCCCTAAGGCGTCCACTTGAGGGTGACAAGTGTCACCCTCTGGTTGGCCAAAAATTGTTCCGTCGCTCGGAAAAATCCGCAAAAATACAAACCGACATAGCCGGAATTTTCCCTACGCAAGCTCTGTAAAACGTTTCGTCGAAAAACGACTCTAATCGGGTGTTGTGCACAATTTCGAACCTATGCCAAACTTTAAGTCTCAAATTTTTAAACGCGTCGTCTCCGTACATACTGGAAATACGGTATAACATTCTCCTCCTTAGAAACATTCGTCCGAATGTTCCTTCTCAAGGCGGTATCGATAAAGTTCCTCTAACAAGTTGCCAACGCCACAGCTTGGCCACGAAATAACACACGTTCTCATCCTTCCTTGCTCGTCGTGCGATACCACTTTTGTCACTTTGCCGCGAGGTTCTAGTGTCACTCCGGCGACCCAACAAATGGTACCGAACTGCATGCGGTCCCTGAGGTTCTAGTGTCTCTCGTGGCGTGCCATGCCGATCATTGCTTCATTTCTCAAAACTGTGGAGTCACTACCTCCAAACATGGTCATCTTACTAACCTCAATCTTCTTTAAGGCCATTCCCGGCCTTCACGAACCGCTTCTGGTCGAACATATCCACGAACTCATACGATGGTCACCTAAACTGGGGCCTAGCACCCTCGTGACCCTACCACACCGGGACTACCTAACCGACCACTAAAACCGGGCTGCGGGTAGACCCGCGAGCGGCCATCAACCCGACCCACAATCGCGCCAATACTTGCTCCTCGAAACGGAACAATCTTACCTAATCAAGTCATGAAAGCTACCACTTCCATCTCACACTACCCATGGACTTATCACACAAATAATTCCCACGTACTACTTACTCTGATAAGGGTCAAAATGAAATAAATCTTTTACTCAAGACGACCTTACCTCTAAGGTCTCAATCGTGACATAGTCTAAGGTTCACACTTACCATGCCCCCATACTTACCCTTCTACAATAACCAGGTGTCTAAATCACATTTTAGCACAAAGCTATCCGAACATAACACTAAACACATCAGCATACAAAACTCTAGAGGGTTAAGGATATACCTGTATCCACCGCGTCACTCTAATCATAGGCCTGTCATACATGGCGCATAACTGTAGAAGGTGATGAACCAGCCACTGATCCTGAAGGCTGAGTCGTAACATCCGTGCTACCCTTGGTCGGACAGTTCCTCGCAAAATGGCCCTGCTGGCCGCAAAAATAACAAGCTCCCTTGGCACCACGACACTCCCCGAAATGCGGTCTACCACATCGACCACACCGAGGTAGGGGTGACCGCATCTGGCCAACACCCTTACTTCCGCGAAACTCAACCCTCGAGCCACGACTGGCCCGAATACTCTGGATGCTCTGAAGGTTGTGGAGGACCACTCTGCACTGGCGGAGGTACAAAACTAGTATGCTGCTGAGGCGGTCCGCCTCGAAAGTCACCAAAGGACCGTTGTTCGCCTCTTCTGCGATCTTGGTCATTCGCCGACTCTCCGTGCCTCGCATCCCGGTCGTGAGCTGCGTGCGGGCAATGTCCACGCCCGGTGAAGAGCTACACTCGAACAAGCCTCGTCAAGTAATCATCTAGCCCGACGTAGCGGTGCACTCTATCCTCCATGGTTGCCACTAAAGCGGGGACATACCGAGCCAACGAGTCAAATTCCACGTTGTACTCCCGACCGCACGCCTCTGCGTCTCGGCGATCATAAATCTGGCCCGTGCCCTCGCCATCCGCGGAGGCAAGAAGTGAGTGAGAATGCCTCGAGAACTCGTCCCATCTGCTGAAGCGCGATGCTCTCCCGACAACTCCCACGAATCAAACCCGATCATTGCGGTATCACGCGGCCGATGCGAACCTAAGACCACCGACTCGGTCTCGAAGCCTTGATCACTCGCGACCAGAATCGCCGGATGAACTCCTGCGGATCATCCTCGAGCCTCGACCCATAAAACTCGCGGGCTCTGACTCGAGAAAGTCCGTAGCCTCAAACTATCTCGCTCGGGGTGAACCATCGTGCTCTGGAATCGAACTCTGCATCCGGCCTATCCTCATATCGGCCACGACCACGGCCAGCAATCGGGCCATCTCCTTGTACCCCTCATCTGCTCCGGTGTGGGGTGGAGGCTCAGTCTTGTGGTCTCAGCAGCCACCGCTGCGGTTCTAAACTCTCTTTGAAATTTGTGGCGTCATAAAACTCCGTCTCAAGCACAACTCAGTGCTTGTCGGCTGCGCCCTCGTACTCCTCAGATCTCACTAGCAGCTCCTCGGTGCCTTGCCTCTCGGGCTCGTTGCCTTGCGCGAGGCATAATCGGTAAAAACGAGATACGTCGGAGGGTCCAACTTACAACACACTCTAAGGCACGATCTCGTAATGAGAAGAATGGAAACCAATCCTAAATGTCTGCGACCTCGATTATAGATGTGGTGCACTGCATCGATAATCAAGACTCTACTAGACACGGTGCGTAGACACTTTCCGAGGATTAATCGCTCGATACCACTTTTGTCACAACCCGATCCGGGCGTGGATCGTGCCTTACCGGGCACCTAGTGATACAACATCGAGAAAACCGGAATATAAAACTTAAACAAGAAACAAGATATATGATCATAAAACAGGCCAACCAAACGGTTACCTTCCAATAAAATATATATAAACAACTCTTTCAAAACGAACAATTTAATCCTTTACAAACCCTGCCCACAACAGTACTACAGACCTCTAAGAGTTTTTCTACAACATGTGGACGGGGCCGTCATACCCCAGATGTACAGAACCTACAACTCGGGGTAACATACCAAAAGATAAGCCTCGGAGAAGCGGAGCTTCCTGTTGGCGAATCGTGATCCTATGAGCGGGGATCCACTACCGATGTACTCCTACTGCGGCATGACGCGGCCCCAAGGAGAAGTCGATCAGTACCAAGTATGTGAAATCGTAAAAATCGTAAATGAAATCATAACGGTCTATATAAAAGCAGAGACATGTATGATAACAAAACTACGATTCCGCAACACAAAAGCGATCATGTCAAGTCGTGGACTCACGCCTCAGTCATCACTCAATTATAACTATGGGTCTCACGCCCACAACATCAATCGTGTTCGCGTCACGGCGCGTGCCGGAATGCGCCGGTGTAGACATGCCCATGATGCAACAATAATAACAATGCCCCATGGCCACATGCCGGAGTGCGCCGGTGTAGACACGTCAGTGACATTATCAACAATAATCTTGGGTGATTAACCCCGCGCGTGGCACGCCCGGATTCTGCGCCGGTGTAGACATGTCCATGTAACCACAATAACAATATATCGTAATCAACCTGCCGTAGCCACATGCCGAATTCTGCGTCGGTGTAGACATGTCCATGTGACATCAACAACAATATACCGCACAACCAAAGCTATCACAAACAAGCTCAAGCAAATTACCATACTTCTAGACTTTTATAAAAGATCCACTCCTTCCCGAAGTCACGATATCAACACTTGCACAACAAAGGCTATCACAACAAGCATAAGCGAGTTACACAACAATGTGCATAGGCAAGTTACACACAACTCAAGGTACTTCCATTTCGTATCTATGTCTGGGTTTTAACCATAAGTACTACGTACGTTAAGTTCCTTGTTAAGAGATCCGTTGCTTTCATAAAGGTCACCCGATCCCCGTAGTATAAAAATAGAGTGACTCACATTTTTAGGTAAACCAAAATACTTCCCTTTTGTGAAATCAAGTAACAACATTATTTTCCAAACGTTCAAGTTTGCCTAATTTCAAATCTCAAGTTTCTCATTTTAGAAGGGTTTCATAACTCATAGTCTTAATCTCTTTTAAAACAATTGAGTAACATATGTCTTGTACGTGAGCCGTTTATTCTTGTTTACAACAATCTTATTCTGTGACCATGATCTAGAAATGTAATACAATTTTGTCTTATCTTAGCTTCTACATGCAGATGGAGGTTTCTCGGGTTTTAATAACAATTAGTTAATTGTCAATACACCTTCCTTTATTAGCTACATGGTTTGCTCGACACTTATTCTCATTTCCGAAATCAGTAAAACATTATTCTTTTTAAAACCAAGTACTCATTACTCGCGAATGAGGTTTCACAACACATTTAATCAAAATGTTAATAACCAAGTAAAACAAGTTAAGTCTCTTATCTTTCAAGATCAAGTCTCTTAACTTCTACAATCAACAAACCAATCTTTTACCTACATAGAGTCGTTATAACTAACTTCCCATAAAGCTATTATAACACCCTATGTTTTAAACCAACCAACTCATTTAACACGTATGCGTCACTGGTACTACATAGTTTACAAAGCATCATGCTAGAAGGATAGGAAGAGGTTCACATACCTCGCGACGATTATCGACAATAAGCAAAACGCTCCACAGTACTGTAACCTGGCTAGCCGTTCCACTCTTCAAGTAGAATACGCTACTCGCAGTACTTCCACCTATAAGGCCACAAACGTCTATTAACTTAATAACTTCTAACCGCACGGTTCCATATTCTCTGAGAAAATTCGTAAGCCTCCCCATGCAGCGTAAATCTCCTCCTCTATCGAGGCCGTCTACCAAGCCAACCAGGGGGGGGGGGGGTTGCACGTCTAACCGAACGTGTACAATTCTACAACACGAATGCTACACAAGTCTCATGTAATACGGTCTATGTAATTCTGATTCGATTCTCTTCTTTAAATTCAGGCTTAAGTCAAAAGACATTGCCGCACAATAATGTTCAGTTCTATATATAGTATACTTCAACTATATGTTCCTACAACATGTAATATCCAATTACAATAAGGGGACAAGAATATTTACCTCGACAAGCCCAAAATTATCCAAGTTATAATGTCGATCCTGAGCAAGGTTTAGCTCCAACTCCGTGCGCTCCAATCCGCTCCAAACAACCCTTAGAAGTTCTAACCAACTTCTACTTAAATACTTCAACCAACTATGAAGATTTCCTTAGGGTTTTGGTTTGAGACTAAAAGGACAAAAGGTAGTATTTCCGGGCTCTACGTATAGAGGTAACTTTTGAAATACAACAAGGTAAAGGTTAAGGTATTTTTGGGCATTATAACAATACTTGGAAGACAATCTCTCGGCCACACCACTAGGAGGGGGAGGGGAACCTCTCGGCCACAAGGCCACTCAAAGGGGGAGGGGGGGAAGGCTTAGGACGAGAACAACAAGAGGAGAGGGGAAGGATTGCAAGACTTAGAACACATTTGGATGATGAAGTCTTCAACAAAGGAGGGATATTTATAGGGAAGCCAAGGGCCAACCAATGGACAAGATCAAGCCATGTGCAAGGCAAGTGTAAGGCCTTGATCAAGCCAAGTGCACCCTAACCCCTACTCCACAAAACAAGCCACAAAACATTGCACAAAACATTGCACAAAACAAGGCCACAACAAGGCACCAATCGGCCAAGGCCAAACCGCTTGCGCCCACTATGACAAGTGTCACCCTCTCGTTGCCCCAAAAATGTTCCGTCGCTCGGAAAAATCCCCAAAAATACAAAACGACATAGCCGGAATTTTCCCTACGCAAGCTCTGTAAAACGTTTCGTCGAAAAACGACTCTAATCGGGTGTTGTGCACAATTTCGAACCTATGCCAATCTTTAAGTCTCAAATTTTCGTACGTACGTCTCCACGTACATACTCTGGAAATACGGGGTATAACATTCTCCCCTCCTTAGAAACATTCATCCCGAATGTTCCTTCTCAAGACGGGTATCGATAAAGTTCCTCTAACAAGTTGCCAACGCCACAGCTTGGCCACGAAATAACACACGTTCTCATCCTTCCTTGCTCGTCGTGCGATACCACTTTTGTCACTTTGCCGCGAGGTTCTAGTGTCACTCCGGCGACCCAACAAATGGTACCGAACTGCATGCGGTCCCTGAGGTTCTAGTGTCTCTCAGGACGTGCCATACTTCAGTCATTGCTTCATTTCTCAAAACTGTGGAGTCACTACCTCCAAACATGGTCATCTTACTAACCTCAATCTTCTTTAAGGCCATTCCCGGCCTTCACGAACCGCTTCTGGTCGAACATATCCACGAACTCATACGATGGTCACCTAAACTGGGGCCTAGCACCCTCGTGACCCTACCACCTGGCGGGACTACCCAGAACTGACCCCACCAAAAACCGGGCTGCGGGTAGACCCGCGAGCGGCCATCAACCCGACCCACAATCGCGCCAATACTTGCTCCTCGAAACGGAACAATCTTACCTAATCAAGTCATGAAAGCTACCACTTCCATCTCACACTACCCATGGACTTATCACACAAATAATTCCCACGTACTACTTACTCTGATAAGGGTCAAAATGAAATAAATCTTTTACTCAAGACGACCTTACCTCTAAGGTCTCAATCGTGACATAGTCTAAGGTTCACACTTACCATGCCCCCATACTTACCCTTCTACAATAACCAGGTGTCTAAATCACATTTTAGCACAAAGCTATCCGAACATAACACTAAACACATCAAAGATACAAAACTCTAGAGGTTAAGGATATACTGTATCCACCGCGTCACTCTAATCATAGGCTGTCATACATGGCGCATAAGCGTAGAAGGTGATGAACGACCCACGATCTGAAGGTGAGTCGTAACATCTGTACTACCCTTGGTCGGACAGTTCCTCGCAAAATGGCCCTGCTGGCCGCAAAAATAACAAGCTCCCTTGGCACCACGACACTCCCCGAAATGCGGTCTACCACATCGACCACACCGAGGTAGGGGTGACCACATCTGGCCAGCACCCTTACTTCCCTGGAAACCTGAACCCTTGGAGCCCTGACCTGCTCCCGAATACTCTGGATGCTCTGAAGGTTGTGGAGGACCACTCTGCACTGGCGGAGGTACACAACTAGTATCTTCTTGAGGCGGTCCGCCTCGAAAGTCACCAAAGGACCTTGTTGCAGCCTCTTCTGCGATCTTGGTCATTCCGTCGACCTCTCGCGCCTCACATCCCGGTCATGAGCTGCATGCGGGCAATGTCCACGCCCGGCTGAAGAGCTACACTCGAACAAGCCTCTGTCAAGTAATCATCTAGCCCGGTGACGTAGCGGTGCACTCTATCCTCCATGGTTGCCACTAAAGCGGGGACATACCGAGCCAACGAGTCAAACTCACGTTGTACTCCCGAACCGTCGCCTCTCTGTCTCAAAGATCATAAATCTGTCGGCCGTGCCCTCATCTGCGGAGGCAAGAAGTGAGTGAGGAATGCCTCGAGAACTCGTCCCATACTGCTGAGCGCATGCTCTCCCGACAACTCCACGAATCAAACGATCATTGCGGTATCACGCACCGATGCGAACCTAAGACCACCGACTCGGTCTCCGGCCTTGATCACTCTCGCGACCAGAATCGCCGGATGAACTCCTGCGGATCATCCTCGTGCCTCGACCCATAAAACTGGCGGGCTCTGACTCGTAAAGTCCCGTAGCCTCAAACTATCTGCTCGGGGTGAACCACGGTGCTCTGAACTGGGCTACTGCGTCGGCCTATCCTCATATCGCCACGACCACGGCGGCCAGAATCGGCCATCTCCTTGTACCCCATCTCATCGCTCCAGTGTGGGACTAGAGGCTCAGTGCGTGGTCTCAGCAGACACTGCCGCGTTCTAAACTCTGCTTTGGTGGCGGCGCAAAACTCCGTCTGAAGCACAACCTCGGTCTTGTCGGCTGCGCCCTCGTACTCCTCAGTATCTCACTAGCGACTCCTCGGCGCCTTGCCCTTCAGGCTCTGGTTGCCTTGGAGGCATAAGCGGTAAAAACGAGATACGTCGGAGGGTCCAACTTACAACACACTCTAAGGCACGATCTCGGAATGAGAAGAATGAAACCAATCCTAAATGTCTGCAGCCTCACGATTATAGATGTGGTGCACAACACATCGATAATCAAGACTCTACTAGACGCGATGCGTAGACACTTTCCGAGGATTAATCGCTCGATACCACTTTTGTCACAACCCGATCCGGGCGTGGTCGTGCCTTACCGGGCACCCTGGTGATACAACATCGAGAAAACCAGGAATATAAAACTTAAACAAGAAACAAGATATATGATCATAAAGCAGGCCAACCAAATGGTTACCTTCCAATAAAATATATATAAACAACTCTTTCAAACGAGCAGTTTAATCCTTTACAAACCACGCACAGCGATTACTACAGACCTCTAAGAGTTTTATACAACATGACGGCGGGGCCCGCCATACCCCGAATGTACAAGAACCTACAACTCGAGTAACATGCAAAGATAAGCCTCGAGAACGGAGCTTCCAATACGCTGAATGTGATCCTATGGCGGGGATCCACTACCGATGTACTCCTACTGCGGCATGAACGCAGCCCGAGAGGTCGATAACAGTACCAAGTATGTGAAATCAGTAAAAATCAGAAATGAAATCATAACGATCTATATAAAAGCAGAGACATGTATGATAACAAAACTACGATTCACAACACAAAAGCGATCATGTCAAGTCGTGGACTCACGCCTCAAGTCATCACTCAATTATAACTATGGGTCTCACGCCCACAACATCAATCGTGTTCGCATCACGGCGCGTGCCCCGGATTCTGCATCGGTGTAGACATGCCCATGATGCAACAATAATAACAATGCCCCACGCCACATGCCGGAATTACATCGGTGTAGACACGCCAGTGACATTATCAACAATAATCGGGTGATTAACCCCGCCGCATGGCCACACGCCCCCGGAATTCTGCAGCGGTGTAGACATGTCCATGTAACCACAATAACAATATATCGTAATCAACCTGCCGCGTACATGCCCCTAACTGCGTCGGTGTAGACATGTCCACGTGACATCAACAACAATATACCGCATAACCAGGCTATCACAAACAAGCTCAAGCAAATTACCATACTTCTAGACTTTTATAAAAGATCCACTCCTTCCCGAAGTCACCGATATCAACACTTGCACAACAAAGGCTATCACAACAAGCATAAGCGAGTTACACAACAACAGCATAGGCAAGTTACACACAACTCAAGGTACTTCCATTTCGTATCAAAGTCCTGGTTTTAACCTAAGTACTACGTGACGTTAACTTCCTTTTTAAGAGATCCGTTCCTTTCATAAAGGTCACCCGATACCCGTAGTATAAAAATAGAGTGACTCACATTTTTAGGTAAACCAAAATACTTCCCTTTTGTGAAATCAAGTAACAACATTATTTTCCAAACGTTCAAGTTTGCCTAATTTCAAATGCTCAAGTTTCTCATTTTAGAAGGGTTTCATAACTCATAGTCTTAATCTCTTTTAAAACAATTGAGTAACATATGTCTTGTACGTGAGCCGTTTATTCTTGTTTACAACAATCTTATTCAGACCATGATCTAGGAAATGTAATACAATTTTGTCTTATCTTAGCTTCTATGCAGATGGAGGTTTCTCGGTTTTAATAACAATTAGTTAATTGTCAATACACCTTCCTTTATTAAGCCATTGTGGTTTGCTCGACACTTATTCTCATTTCTGAAATCAGTAAAACATTATTCTTTTTAAAACCAAGTACTCATTACTCGCGAATGAGGTTTCACAACACATTTAATCAAAATGTGTATAACCAAGTAAAACAAGTTAAGTCTCTTATCTTTCAAGATCAAGTCTCTTAACTTCTACAATCAACAAACCAATCTTTTACCTACATAGAGTCGTTATAACTAACTTCCCATAAAGCTATTATAACACCCTATGTTTTAAACCAACCAACTCATTTAACACATGTACGTCTACCGTACTACATAGTTTACAAAGCATCATGCTAGAAGGATAGGAAGAGGTTCACATACCTCGCGACGATTATCGACAATAAGCAAAACGCTCACAAGATCAGAACTGCTAGCCGTTCCACTCTTCAAGTAGAATACGCTACCGCAGATTTCCACCTATAAGGCCACAAACGCGTCATTAACTTCTAACCGCACGGTTCCATATTCTACGAGAAAATTCGCAAGACTCTCCCCAACAGCGTAAATCTCCTCCTCTATCGAGGCCGGCTACCAAGCCAACCAGGGGGTTGCACGTCTAACCGGACGTGTACAATTCTACAACACGAATGCTACACAAGTCTCAATACGATCCTATGTAATTACGATTCGATTCTCTTCTCTAAATTCAGGCTTAAGTCAAAAGACATTGCCGCACAATAATGTTCAGTTCTATATATAGTATACTTCAACTATATGTTCCTACAACATGTAATCTCCAATTACAATAAGGGGACAAGAATATTTACCTCGACAAGCCCAAAATTATCCAAGTTATAATGTCGATCCTGAGCAAGGTTTAGCTCGACTCATGCGCTCAATCCGCTCCAAACAACCCTTAGAAGTTCTAACCAACTTCTACTTAAATACTTCAACCAACTATGAAGATTTCCTTAGGGTTTTGGTTTGAGACTAAAAGGACAAAAGGTAGTATTTTCGGGCTCTACGTATAGAGGTAACTTTTGAATTACAACAAGGTAAAGGCTAAGGTATTTTTGGGCATTATAACAATACTTGGAAGACAATTCTCTACCAAGGGGGGGCGGGGGTACCTCTCGGCCACACCACTAGGAGGGGGAGGGGAACCTCTCGGCCACAAGGCCACTCAAAGGGGGAGGGGGGGAAGGCTTAGGACGAGAACAACAAGAGGAGAGGGGAAGGATTGCAAGACTTAGAACACATTTGGATGATGAAGTCTTCAACAAAGGGAGGGGTATTTATAGGGAAGCCAAGGGCCAACCAATGGACAAGATCAAGCCATGTGCAAGGCAAGTGTAAGGCCTTGATCAAGCCAAGTGCACCCTAACCCCTACTCCACAAAACAAGCCACAAAACATTGCACAAAACATTGCACAAAACAAGGCCACAACAAGGCACCAATCGGCCAAGGTCAAACCGCCCCTAAGGCGTCCACTTGAGGGTGTCACCCTCTCGTTGGCCCAAAAATGTTCCGTCGCTCGGAAAAATCCGCAAAAATACAAAACGACATAGCCGGAATTTTTCCTACGCAAGTTCTGTAAAACGTTTCGTCGAAAAACGACTCTAATCGGGTGTTGTGCACAATTTCGAACCTATGCCAATCTTTAAGTCTCAAATTTTCGTACGTACGTCTCCACGTACATACTCTGGAAATACGGGGTATAACAATTACCGGCTACAATGCAACCACAATGTAAAGTCTTTTCAAATTCCTTTTTAATCCAAGTTGTGATTCCAACATGTTATATACATAATAACAATTACAACAACTATAACTCCTTTCTTTCTTAGCATGCGACGATTGTAACTATCGACCAAATTGATTACAACATACATGGCTAACATGTCCATTTTCGGTTTATAACAAGTCGACATGATCCAAATCTTTTCAAACTTCAATCTATGTACCACATGCTCATTTACCAACTATTATAATATGAAATCTTTTAATTTACTTCCAAGGGGAGAGGGAAATTTACCTTTAGGATTTCGCCCAAACTAGCAAAATCTCGCCCACTGTAGCCCTTTTTCCGCAAGTCCTTTTCACGTCAAAATCATCCACACGAACCCTCTACAAGTTTATCAACATATTATCTCCTTGCCGCCCTTCCAATAGTTTCTTGAAGGCTTAGGGTTTTATAATTTTTGAGAGGGAAGAGAACAGAATTTCTATTTGGATGAGTTCTTGCAAATGACCAAGTCTTTGCAAGACTTGGTCATAATATAGGACCTTTCTTGGTCAATAAGATGGGAGGGACACTTGTCGCCCTCCCATAGGCCTTTACACAAATATCTTCTAATTTTTCCCATTTTTCGCGAAAAATCCCGCCTGCGCTGCTGCACCGCGCCGTGGCGCCGCAACTCGTAAAGTTTCAGACTTACGGCGCGCGACCGCATCGGCCGTAAGCTGTGGCGCCTGACTGAAACATTTTTCCTTCTCTTCTGCCAGCTGATCTTGTAACGTCCATAACTTTCTACTCCGATGTCCAATCGATGAGCGGCTTGCTGCATTGGAAACTAGACTCAATGAACTTCATACTAGGATTTTGAAACACCTAAAAAGTCCTTATATACTAGGAGATATACCGCTCCAAAGTTGACTGAAAATCTGTCCCAAAAACATTCCGTCAACTCATCTTTCCAAATTAAAATCTTATTTCCTTTCGTACGTTCTCATATACATGACCTGGAATTACGGGGTGTAACAAACTGCCCATCCCAATACTATTTCTGTAATCCAGTCCAGTACTCTTTCCCGAGTTGGGCCAGCAGGCCCATTGCCTGTTGGCCAGTCCGTCACACCTCCCGTTAGTTCCTAAAATCCACCCAATTCTCCCCCGAGTCATAGACCAGTCACTCGTAGTAAACAGAGCATTTTTAAACCAAAAAGACATTTTAATTTAAATTATAATGTTCTTAAATCTCCTTTACCCTGTAACCCAGTGTCTGCTTTAAATGACCCGAATTGGAAAATTGTTATGACCGACGAATATAATACTCTTATTGATAATAAGACGTGGGAGTTAGTGCCCCATCCATTTGATGTTAATATTATTCGGTCGATGTGGATTTTTGCTCATAAGGATAATTCTGACGGTTCATTTGAGAGGCATAAGGCTCGTCTTGTAGGTGATGGTAAGACTCAATAAGTTGATGTAGATTGTGGTGAGATATTTAGTCTGGTGGTCAAACCGGCTACCATTCACACTATGTTCAGCTTGACTCTTTCGAAAGCATGGCCCATTCATCAGTTAGATGTGAAGAATGATTTCATACAGGGTGATCTCAAGGAGACAGTCTATATGCATCAGCCCTTGGGGTTTAGGGATCCCAGATATCCTCATCATGTCTGTTTGTTGAAAAAGTTATTATATGAGCTTAAGCAGTCTCTACGGGCTTGGTATAAGAGGTTTGCAGACTATGTTTCGACTATTGGGTTCTCACAGCAAGTCTGATAATTCATTATTCATATATTGTCGCGGTTCTTCATTGGCTTATATACTGTTATATGTGGATGATATTATCTTGACTGCCTCTTCTGATGCCTTACGCCAGTCTATCATGACAATGCTCAGTTCTGAGTTTGCTATGAAAGACTTGGGGAGTTACTTTTTGGGGATTGACGTCACTCGTCATGCATGTGGGTTTTCTTATGACAAAGGAAGTATGCAACTAAGATCATTGAGAGGGATGGGATGTCATCATGTAAGTCCACTTCCACTTCAATTGATACTGAACCCAAGTTGGGTGCCGCGGTTGGCTCTCCGTACGAGAATCCGACCCAATATCGCAGTCTGGCAGGTGATCTTCAATATCTGACCTTCACGAGACCAGATATCATGTATGTCGTCCAATAGGTGTGTTTGTTTATGCATGATCCCAGGGTTGAGCACATGAATGCACTCAAGTGCATTATTAGGTACATCCAAGGGACACTTGACTATGGCTTACATTTATATATGTCGTTGACATCTACACTTGTATCATATCTGCATGTTGATCGGGAGGATGTCGCACGCCGCACGATCTACGTCCGCTATCAGTATGTTTCTTGGTACTAACTTGGTCCGCAAGCGTCGATCGACATTATCACATTCGGTCACGGCCGAGTATCGAGGGGTAGCCAATGTGGTCTCTGAGTCATGTTGGTTACATAATCTTCTTTTAGAGTTGCAGTGTTTTGAGAAAGCTACCTTGATTTATTATGATAATGTTAGTGTCATCTATCTTTCTGACAGTCCGGTTCAGCACCAGCGCAATAAACATATTGAGATGGACATACACTTTGTTTTAAGAAAAGATAGCTCATGGACAAGTACGCGTCTGTCATGTCCCTTCCAGATATCAAATTGTAGACATTTTTACAAAGGGTCTTCCCTCGGTCCTTTTTGAAAATTTTAGAGACAGTCTCAGCGTACGAAGATCGCCCGCTAAGACTGCGGTGTGTGTTAAATATACATCTTATATACGCAATATATATGCATATAGAATGTATATTTAATATACATCATTACGGGCTGAAGCAACCCATCTCGGGTGTAGCAGCCTCGATTTCATTGTATATATTTAGTATATACTTTATATTATGGTAAGGTATTAATTAGTCTTGTAATCTTACCATAATTATATATTTAGTCTCTAAATAGAATAGATTTTTAGATGTAGAATAGAAAAAGGTTTTTTCTATATGTAACTTGTTTATATACCCCTTTCATTATTGAACCTTCATTAAATATCACTCTTAAATTCAAAAAGGGTAGAAAAAGAAAATATTGATAGAATCCACTAATTTATCAACTGAAACACACAATGAAGAAAATAAGAAGATTAAGGTAAATCAATGGATCTAACTAAAACGGTAAGAAAATATAAAATTGTAATATTCGTATTGAGTAAAAAGAGAAAACAGGAAGAGCTGACCATCGGCAAAAAGGAGGAAAATTAAAAAGAACAAAAGAAATATAATAGTAAGATAAATATTTTGGAACGGATGGACTTTTAAATATTTTAGACAAACATTCTCAAACAGGCCTATGGAGTATAGCCAAAATGTAAGGCCAGTTTTTGGTACCGGCATGCAAAGGTTTGAATCCTTTTACTCTAAATTATGAACACCCTACCAATTGTAGAAATAGGTTTTTTGACAAATAATAAGCACTTAAATAATACAATTCAAGTGTACCATCTTATTTCTCATTTTGAGAAAAACGTGCGGAAGGAAAAGGAAATAATGGAGGAATCTGAATAGTAAGCGTGTACCTTCCGCTCAGGAACAAGAAATGAGGCTATTAAGTGTTGGTGCCGCTTTCCTCTTTCTAGCTCTTCTTTGAATTCTCTATCTAAGTGTGTATACCTTCGCTTGCAATTCTATTCAACAAATTCAAACTTCATATTAAAAGATTTTGACAAATCAGATGATAAATCCACCAACACCATGATACAAGAATAACTAGATCTAGTATGATTAAACATCGCTAGATTCAAATGCAAATGTGTCCCAACAACAAATGCAAGTGAAAACAAAGACTACTACTTCACATAAAATGTTGACATCAGATTGGGAAAAGAGATTCAAGATATTGTTGAAAATTTACTAAACGTGAAATAAAATTAATTCTATTAATTTTGACTCGAACAATTGGGGTCCCGCATGTCGTAAACATGGTTTCCACACACGTGCACATAAAGTGCCAATGATCGTAATTTCCTTAAATGAAAGAGTTATTGATACATATACGAATTGTTTGAGACGTAAGATAATAGACGGTTATTGGTCAAACGACAATGGTTTCACGTTGGTAAATGAAAGGAAGAAATGTGTAAAAGATGAAACAAATCAGAAATCGCCGTGGAACCGAGAAAGGCCGCGGCGCAACAAAGTCAGGGCCGCAGTGCTTGGAGCACCGCGGTGCCTCCTCCTAGAGCCCCGACTCTAAATGTCGTTTCAATTCCAGTAGCTCACTGGAATTGAAGCATCGCGGCGCCTTCTCGAAGGGTCGCGACTCTAATGGCGTTCGGTTCGGTGGGTTCTATCGACATACAGACGCCATGTTCCCTCCCTAAGTCGTGGCGCTCGCTTTTTCGATCCGTTGGAGGCAAATTAAAACTGATTCTTGGACTGACTTTGGAGCATTTATTTTCCATTACTTGGCTATTGATTTCAGCAATTACTAGGCTGAATTAACCTCAATATCAATGGTCATTACTTGACATTGATGACCATTCATTTGGTTAATTGAGAATACATAATCATCTACCTATAAATTGATGTCTTTGGCACAATTGCAAAACACACTATTGACACTTAACAATTCTCTGAAATTGTTTTCCTCTCTTGCAATCACAAAACACTCAAAGATCTTTCTTCCTAAGCGAACATTTGAGTTCCCTTTACTCATTTATTTGATTGATGTTTTATCTTTGCCATTACTCCGTTGAAAGGATATACGGGGCAATATTATCTTAAGGATAGATTGAGAATTCAGTCGACTCAGCAAACCCTTTTATTTATTTATTTCCAAATGTCTTACATACTTGTTGTTGTTGTTACATTCTTATTTTCTTGTTTCTACACTTTGTTCCCACAAGCTTAAGATAATATTCGCTATTTCAACAACAACATGACTGTACAAGATCAATTCAACCAATTCAACGCTGAAAATCCCACCGATGCTCAAGGCAATACTGTTGCTTTCAACTCTACTGTTTTTGGCACTTCGAGTGCCACCACTGCTTTTGGCACAACTAGTGTCAACACTATTTTTGGTACAACCAATGCCTCCACTGCTGCTCTGATCACTTACAGTGCCTATGCTCCTGCCCAAGGCATCAACAACACCTATGCTCCTATTAGAGGCGTTCCCAATGCCTTTGCAACTGCTCGCGAGTGCATCGCCCGACACCCGCTGGTTTTCACCATGAGCGTCCTGAAAAGTTCATGGGTGCTCACTTTAAGCGATGGCAGCAAAAGATGTTATTTTTCTTGACGGTTATGGGAATGTCACGTTTCCTAACCGAAGATCCTCCACTAGTTGGGGAAGACGTGGACCCTCAGCCAAATGATTTGGCTGGAGGGGGCCAAGGTAACCATGTCGCTGACGACATGAGGATGGTTACGCAGCATGAAAACATAGTGATTTCATGTGTAGGAACTATATTCTAAACAGTTTGTCCGATCCACTATACACGGTATATTGCACCGTTGAAACTGCCAAGCAGTTATGGGACACACTTTAGAAGAAATACAACACCCAAGATACGGGTAACAAAAAGTTCATCATCGGGAAATTCCTGAAATTTCAAATGGTGGACAACAAAAGTGTCGTCCCAAGTCCAGGAATTTCAGATGATTCTTCATCACCTAGACTTGGAAGGATTGAAGCCCAACGAACATTTCTTGGTTGGGGCATTGATCGAGAAGTTGCCTCCTAAATGGTGAGTTTATGAACTATCTAAAACTCAAAATGAAGGAGATGACCTTATGTTACACCCCGTATTTACAGGACATGCTTTAAGAACGTACGTAAGAACTCACAAGTGTTAAGATTTGAGACTTGTAAAAATTTATCGGAATTATGAAATTGTCAGAAAACGTAATATTGTGACGAATGGGAGGGCGACACGTGTCACCCCCCCTTATGGTTGCCTTGGACGAAATGGGCAAGGGCTTAAGGGTCATTTGACCTTTGTAGGATGACTAAGTCTTGCAAGTTGTGAGCTTGAGAATATTGACTAAGTCAAAGGGTCCACAAAGTCTTGATATTTAATAAGAGCTCATCCAAGCCACCCATTTGTTCACATCTTGACCCTCCATTGTGCTATATAATACTAGTAGTAGCAAGACAAGCTTAACACTTAGAAAAAATTTCAAGAAATTGAAGAACTCTCTCTACTAGCTCTCGGGTTCACTAAAGGGAGAAAAGAAATTTTTTTGTTTCTTGTTCTTTAAGCTCCACACTTTAAACCAAGGTTCATGAGTGTATTGTGAGTGTATCTCAATAGAAAAATCTCGGAAAAAGATAGTTTTCGTATTAGTCGAAAGGTGAATACCTAGTTGCTTTCTAGGTTTTGTTTGGAGGTTTGAAGGAAATTTGTTGGTGTTGTTCTAAGGGTCTAAAGTAGCGGATTGAAGTGTCTTGAAGAGGCTCTAAGTTGCTAAGGAGCGACTTCGGATTTGGAGTTGGATTAAGATTCGTTGAGGTATAATATTGTCTCTTAAAAGTGTTACAATATTATTTATATTGTTGTTAGCTTTACATATTGCTAGCATGAAGTATATGTGTTGAAGTTTATAAGTATTATGGATTGCTTGTATCCTTAAAATCCGAAACGTAATGTAAGTCATGTGAAGTTGGATTACAATTTGGTCGTTTACTAGAATCGTCGCATGTTACTTACTTGAAGATTATAGTAGTATAATCGATTGCGACTTGATATCATGTTATGCTAACAATTTGGATTGAAATGGAAATTGGATAAGAATTGATGTTATAGTACCTCAAGTTTGCCGAATTGGCCTAGTAAGTTGTATTAGTTTGATATCGTTTGTGGGGCGGAATTTTACACGTCTAGTAGGCGTGTAATCCCCTATTGTTGATTGCATTGATTGGGCCTTAAATGTGGCGTGTTTGGTTATTGTATTCGGCCTTGAAAAAGGTGGCAAAGTAAGTAGAAACAAAGGAGGTGCTGTCCGATTTTCCGTAGAATTTAGAGACTTTACACTTATAATATTCTACGTTTGAAGTAAGGCGTTAATAGACGTATTGTGGATATTATAGGTTGACATTCTACGGGCGGGATTTTGTACTTGGCAAGTGGTTTGACCCGAAGAGGTATGTAGAACTTTCCTATCTTTTGAGCATGACTATTTGCACGTATATAGTACGGTAGACGTACGAGACCTTGATATCCTTTACTAGTTTTATGAATAGCCAAGTCGGGTGAGTTAGGAGATTAACTCACTTCTTTGAAAGTATTAAGGATGTCTTAAGTTTTATTAAAGTTAAGGGACTTGAAGAGTTTTAAAGTATGTGATACTTGTTCCGTTTTAAACGTATAAGTCCCTTGGATAGGAAATTGTATTTGGCTAAGGTATAAAGTGAATATAACGACTTTATGGGAAGTTGGTTATATGTGCTTTATGGAAAGATAAATGACTTGATTTAATGAAAAGGCAATTTGATTTTAAGGCATCAATTGCCTAAGGTTTTATAAGAAAAGGAGTTACTTGATTTAGAAACCTAACTTTATTTCTAAAAGGTATTGTGACTTGTCTTGAAAAGTGATATTGACTTGATACTATGGTTAATAGTATCTTGGAAGTTTTATACTAAAAAGAGTCATTTGTTTTAAAGAGTAGAAGTATGTAGTACTTGGGTTAAATTCCCGGATTTTTATAAAAGATATGCTAGTGCCTTAAGTAAACTAAAATGAGAGTGTTTATGAATAATACTAATAAGAAGTTAGGGGGATTTCTTAACTTACTTATTTATTGTATGATAAGCCGGTAGGGCTTATGTTATGTATGATGGCCGGTTGAGATAGGGTAAGAGTATAAATGAAGGGTAAACCCCCAAGACGTTATACCACCTTCTCCAGGGTAAGAGTATAAATGAGGGGTAAACCCCCAAGACGTTATACCACCTTCTCCAGGGTAAGAGTATAAATGAGGGGTAAATCCCCAAGACGTTATACCATCTGCTTCAGGTTAAGAGTATAAATGAAGGGTAAATCCCCAAGACGTTATACCACCTGTTTTTCCGGGGATTTGCTACCCACGATGCGAGGAATACCTCATGCGAGTCCTTATGGGCTTATGCGGGTGAAATAGTCCCATGCGGGCGGAGTCTGACTATCGAGGAATACCTCATGCGGGTCCACACGACCTATGCGGGTGAAATAGTCCCAAGAGTAGGATTGCTTAATGATACTGCGGGCGGATGGTCCTGCTTTGATCGTGAGCTTCCTATTTTTATGTTAGACGATACTCTTAGTTACTCTCATTGTTAGTAAGGCAATCGTATCTCGTAATTTTATTATCATACATGTCTCCTACTTTGTTTTAAACTTATGATGTAATTACAATATTTTCGATTTACATACTTAGTACATATTGTGTCGACCCGCTTTCTGGGCTGCATTCATCTGCAGTAGGGGTAGCAGGTGGTGTATCCTCATTCTTAGGATCACTTATCAGACGTCAGAAGCTCCATTTCTCCGGAGGCTTGTCTTTTTGGTACAGTTTTTCCCTGATGTTGTAGATTTATGTACATTCAGGGGTATGGCGGGGCCCTGTCCCGCCACAGTTGTTATTCTTAGAGGTCTGTAGTCACATGTTGTGGTTTGGGGTTGTAAGAACCGGTTTGTACAGTTTTTCTTTGATTATGCATATTTTATGGAAGACGGCCTTATCGGCTAGCCTGTGTTATTATTGTCTAAAAATGTTGTACGTTGTGTATGTTCATTCTATTCTCGATTTATACGAGCAGGGTGCCTGTAGGGCACGATGCGCCGGTGTCGGGTCGTGACAAAGGTGGTATCAGAGCAGTTAGTCCTCAGAATGTGTCTACAGACCGTGTCGAGTAGAGTCTTGATTATCGGTGTGTTGTGCACCACATCTATAATCAGGAGGCTGCAGGACATTTAGGGTTGGTTTCCATTCTTCTCTCTCTGAGATCGTGCAGTAGAGCTGTCTTATTAGGTTGAATCCTCTCTGACCTATTCTTATGAAACAGTTATACCTCGCGAGAAGCGACCGTGGCCCGAAGGGCAAGGCAGCAACAGGAGCTGCTAGCGGTACTCAGAGGGTTACACGGACTCAGGCACAGACTATGCCTGAGGTAGTAGGCGGGTCGGCGAGTTCAGCCACGCCGACAGTTATTCGCCAAGTTCTCCAAGTGTGAGTTTTGGTTGGCCTCAGTGGCATTCCTGGGGCACATTATTGGGGCTTATGGTGTTCGGGTGGATACGGCAAAGATTGAGGCAGTCAAGTCTTGGCCGAGACCTACTACTCCGACCGAGGTGCGCAGTTTCTTAGGATCGCGAGTTATTATCGTAGGTTCGTGGGCGGTTGCTTGATTTCAAGATTGACTAGGCTGACTCAGAAAGCAGCCAAGTTCCAGTGGACAGAGGCTTGCGAGAAGGGTTTCCAGTTGCTGAAGGAAAGGTTGACTACAACTCCAGTTCTTACTCTTCCTGAGGGGTTAGACGGGTACGTGATCTATTGTGATGCCTCGGGTATCGGGCTAGGGTGTGTTTTGATGCGCCACGACAAGGTTATAGCCTATGCTTCCCGCAGATTCGCGGAAGCATGAGAGAATTACCCTACCCACGACTTAGAGTTGGCGCGATTATTCATGCCTTGAAGATTTGGAGACATTATTTGTATGGGGTTCATGTGGATATTTATACGCACCACAAGAGCCTCGAGATATCTTCAGAGTAGGAGTCGAACTTGCGACATGGCGGTGGTTAGAGTTGCTAAAAGATTATGATGTTGATATTCTATACCATCCGGGAAAGCCAACGTAGTTCTTGATGCCTTAGTCGTAGATCGATGGGGAGCCCGCCGAGGTACAGCCGCAGACAGACACGGTCGTCGAGATCCACCATTAGCGAGCCTTCGGGTTCGTTTGATCGATACTGCAGCGGCGAAGTGCGGGTTCGTGAGGTTGGCGAGTCTTCCATCGTTGATGAGGTAAAGAGGCGGCGATTTGAGGACCCGGTGTTGATGCGGTATCGAGATGCAGCTCTTCGGGAGGAGAAGAGTCTATTCGAGAAATAGCGCTGATGGGTCTTTGAGATTTGAGGCGGTTGTGTGTTCGAAGTGTCGAGGACTTCGTCGTGATTTTGGGACACATGGTGCTCGTTATTCTATTCATCCGGTCGACCAAGATGTACCATGACCTCGAATGTTTGTATTGGTGGGATGGCACGAAGAGGGCGTGGCGAGTTTTGTTGCCTGATGTCCTAATTGCCCGAGTCAAGGTCGAGCACCGCAGGCCCGGTGGATTATTGCGAGCTATTGAGATTCCGACTTGGAAGTGGGAGGTAATCAACATGGACTTTGTTCTGAGGTTACCTCGTACTCGGAGAAATCTGACTCCATTTGGGTTATTGTTGTGGTGTGAAATCAGCCCATTTCCTTCGGTCGGGACGACGTTTTGGTGAGGATTATGCGCATTATAAATCGGAGAGATTGTTAGCCGCACGGTGTCGGTGTCGATTATATCGATAGGAGCCGGTTTATGGCTAACTGGAGGTCTTTCGGAAGGGATTAGAACACGGTGAGTCTCGGTGCAACATGTCATCCTCGGTCGACGGCGAGGCGAGCGTCTTATCCGATACAACGAGGATATGCTGCGAGCTGCGTGATTGATTCGTGGTAGGCTGGGAGGATCATTTTCCTCTTGTGGAGTTTGCTTATAACAACAGCTACCATTCCAGTATACAGATGGCGCCATACGAGGCTTTATATGGGCGGAAGTGTAGATCGCTGATTGGTTGGTTCGACGTGGGCGAGGTGCAGTTAGTTGGCCCAGACTTGGTTTAGCAGGCTGTGGATAAGGTGAAGTGTTATACCCCGTATTTCCAGAGTATGTACGAGAGGACGTACGTAGAAAAGTTTGAGCCTTAAGTTAGGCTAGGACCGAAAATTATTGTTCACAAGTACCGAAAAGAATCATTTTTCGACGAAACGTTTTACAAGACTTGCGAAGGGAAAATTACGGCTATGTCATTTCAAATTTTTGCGGATTTTTCCGAGAGATGAAACATTTTGAACCAACGGGAGGGTGACATGTGTCACCCTCATATTGGACATTATTTGGGGCGGCAATTGAACGAAATGGAGTCTTGGGTTAGGTAGGATATTTGTGATAGTTGGTGTGGTAGATGGATAAGTTACACATGGGTAAATCCTCACCCTACACTTGCCTACCACTTGGCTTGATCTTGGCCCTTGGTTGTCCTATAAATACCCCCCCCCCTTTGTGAAGACTTCTTCATCCTAAATGTTATACCCCGTAGTTGCAGGGTATGTTAGTGAGGGCGTACGTACGAGAGTACGGCAGAAATTTTGAAAAGAAAGAAAGATGTGAGTTTTCGACGGAAAAGTTTCCGGTTTTTGTGAAGAAAAAGGTTCGTTAATGGGACGTGGATTCCCAGATTTGGTTTTTGGACTTCATAGATTATATTAGAATTTTGGGATTTTATTTTCGGAAATGGTCACGTGGGGCCCACGGGAGAAATTCTGATTTTGTGGGCGCTTTGTTTTTGAGATTTCCGGGGTTTTGGATATTTTCGGAAAACAAAATATTTTGGACGAATCGGGGGGCGACACGTGTCACCCCCATGTGGCACCCTTGGCCGAATGTTCTTTGTGCACAACTTGTTAGAGTCGTTTTTAAATCAAACGTTTTACATAACTTGCGAGGGGAAAATTCCGGCTATGTCTTTTCTTATTTTTGCGGGTTTTTCCGGGAGACGAAACATTTTGGACCAACGAGAGGGCGACACTTGTCACCCTCAAGTTGGTGGAGTGTGGGGCGGTAATGGCTTGGACGATTGGGGTGTCAAGTGGGCAATTTGATGGTAGATATTTGTGTAGATATTTGTGAGGGTTTTAAGGAGTAGGGTCTAGGGGGCACTTGGGCATATCTTGGCCCTCCACTTGCCCCCCACTTGGCTAGATCTTGACCCTTGATTTCCCTATAAATACCCCTCCCTTTGTGAAGCTTTCTTCATCCACTCCTCACTTCCTTAAGTCTTGAAAGCCCTCCCCCTTTCTCGTGAGGCCCCCCTTGGCCGAGAGTAGCACCCCCCCTCCTTGTGGTGTTGCCGAGACCCACCCCTTCCTAGGGTTGAGCCGTAGGGTACCCACTTGCCTTGTTGTTCTCGTAGAATACACCACTCTTGGTAGAAATACTCTCAGTATTGTTACTATACCCAAATTACCTTAGCCGTATACCTTGTAGTATTCCAAAGATATCTCTATACGTAGAGCCCGAAAATACTACCTTATGTCCTTTTTGTCTCAAACCGAAACCCTAAGGAAAACCTTCATAATCGGTTGAAGTGTTAAGTAGAAGTTGCGTAGAACTTCTAAGGGTTGTTTGGAGCGGGTTGGAGCGCACAGAGTAGGAGCTAAACCTTGCTCAGGATCGACATTATAACTTGGATAATTTTGGGCTTATCGAGGTAATATCTTGTCCCTTATTGTAATTGGAAATTACATGTTGTAAGATTATATAGTTGAAGTATACTATATATAGAATCAACCTAGCTGCGGCAATGTCTTTTGACTTAAGCCTGAATATAAAGAAAGAGAACTGAACTGTAATTACATAGGACTGTATTACAGTAGACTTGTGTAGCATTACTGTGAAGTAGAATTGTACACGTCCGGTTAGATGTATAAACCCCCCCTGGTTGGCTTGATGGCGGCCTCGATAGAGAGGAGATTTCTGCGATTTGTGGGGGAGGCGCTTGAATTTTTACGTAGAATGTTCTACGATTAGACCTAGATATTAATAAGCGCCTTGTGGCCTTATAGGTTGAAGTACCATGCGTGGCGCGATCTACTTGGCTTAAGGAGTAGCCGACGGTTTGAGGTACTTGGAGCGTTTTGCTATTAGTCGATAATCGTCGCGAGGTATGTGAACCTCTTCCTACCTTTTCTAGCATGATATGTGTATAACTATGTAGTACGGTAGACGTACATGTGTAAAATGCTTTGTGGTTTTAAAGGTAACTGACTTGATGTGTGATAATAAAGAAGAGTTATACTAGCTTTATGGGAAGCTAAGTATAACGTTTTAAGAGAGGTAAAGAGAATGGTTTACTGATTTTAAAAGTTAAGAGGCTTAATCTTAAAGATAAGAGACTTAACTTGTTTTACTTGGTAATTAACATTTTGTTAAAAATGTTGTAAAATCTCATTCGCGAGTAATGAGTACTTGATTTTAAAAGCAATAATGTTTCTTGATTTGAAATCGAATAAGTATCGAACAAACCACAAATAGCGCTAATAAAGGAAATGTTTTGACTAATAATGTATTAGTAAAACCGAGAGAAACTTCCATCCGCATAGAAAGTTAGAAACTAAGATGAGACAAAATGATGTTACATTTCCTAGATTCATGGTCGCTTAAATAAGATTGTTATAAAGAAGAATAACCTACTCACGTATCAGACATATGTTTCTCAAATTGCTTTTAAAGGAGAATTATATCATTAAGTGATTAAAATTATGAACTACGAAACCTTTCGAAAATGAGAAACTTGAGTAATTGAAATTAGGCAAACTTGAAACATTTGGAAAAGAATGTTGTTACTTGATTTCTGAAGAGAAGTGTTTTGATTTACTTCAAAAGATAATCACTCTATTTTCATATACTACGTATTGTGTGACTTTTGTAAACGTAACGTATCTTTTAAAGATAATGTATGAAGTACTTTGGGAATAGATATCCGATCTTGTTAATCATATATTAGAATGTACCTTGTGTGTATAACTTGATTGTGTTGGTTTGTGATAGCCTTGTAATACTTTCTTGTTGATTTGATAAGTAAACATGCTAGGATGCTACGTGTGTTAGTATCTTGTGATGTTTTGTGTAAAGGGGGTTTTCCTCATTGCGCTTAAAGTTGTTTGACTCTAAGAAGTTATCTTTGTATTGTACCACTCACCTTCACTTGTTTCGGAGGTTAAGGCCCTCCGTCTGGGGTAGACTCAGCGATGCAGGACCATGATTAGAGAATACCTCATGCGGGTCCAAGGGATCCATGCGGAACTACGGGAGTTCCAGGTTAGTTTGCGGCCCTTGTGGTCATGCGGTCTTTGTGGCCATGCGGACTGCGAGTCCAGGACGATGCCAGGGAGTAGCTACCCTCGATGCGAGGAATACCTCATGCGGGCCTATGAGGTTGGCCTATGCGGAGCTACGGAGAGTTCCAGGGCTAGACGCGCACATTTGATACTGCGGGCGAGTGACCAGCTTTGATCATGTGATGCAGACGGATATCATGATCTGATTTATGACCACTGTTAGTCTTGTAGGTGTTAGTAGTCGGTTATGCCTTCGTGCTTACCTGTCTTGTTTTATTAGGACACAGGTTGGACATGGTGTTCTTGTGTATTTCTGGGTGCTTTTATATCATAAACTGGCGGTGAGGAAGGTATTCCACGGGCATGATTGATGTTATGGGCGTGAGACCATAGTTACATTTGAGTGATGACTTTGAGGCGTGAGTCACGACTTGACATATTTGCCTATTTATTGTGAATCGTAGTTTGGTTATCATACATGTCTCCTGCTTTATAGACTATTATGATTTCATTCTGATATTTTCGATTTCACATACTTGGTACTGTTATGCGACCTCCTTCGGCTGCGTTCATGCCGCAGTAAAGGTACACCGTGTTGATCCTCGCTCTTAGGAGTCGATTCGGCGTATGGGAAGCTCCGTTTCTCCGAGGCTTATCGATGGTATAGTCCTGTCGTTGTAGGTATTTACATTGGGGTATGGCGGGGCCCTGTCCGCCATTGTTGTCGTATCATTCTTAGAAGTGCAGTAATCTTGTTGTGGCGAGTTGTAATGGGATATAGCGTCGGTTTTAAATTGATTTATATATATATCGTAAAGGCAAGTTTTCTCGAACTATTGTTTCATACTTCTTGTTATTTCATGTTATCGTCTTATGTTCGATTACTCGATGTTGTATCACTAGGGTGCGGGGTAAGGCACGATCACGGGCCGGTTGGTCGTGACAAAAGTGGTATCGAGCGATTAATCCTCGGAAAGTGTCTACGCATCGTATCGGTAGAAGTCTTGATTATCGGTGTGTTGTGCACCACACCATGTCGAGAGGCTATAGGATATTTAGGATTGGTTTCTATTCTTCTCACTCGAGATCGTGCCTTAGAGCTGTTGTAAGTTGGACCCTCTCACGTATTTCTTTCCCTTACCGTTATGCCTCGCGTGTGGCACCCGGCCCAGAGGCAAAGCGGCCGAGGAGGCTGAGTAGAGTTCGCAGGGTTACGTGGCACAAGCCCAATCATCACCGAGGTGGTGCTTCATTTGGGGAGTTCTCGCGTCGCCACTAAGCCCAGCAGAGTTTAGCACGACGGCGGTTTCTCTGCGGCCATGATGTTTGAACCTTCGTTCCACGGCCGAAAGCAGTGAAATTAGATTGCGAAGGCGACCACATTACTAGCTATGGATTTGGCTACCGAGAGTATACCGATGTACGCGAGTCTTGATGAATATCAACGAGAGGTTGTGCAAGAGTAGTTCTTCAATTAGGCTTGAGCATGGCACGTATGCGGGCGTATACGCAGCCGAGAAAGCGTAGAGATCGGCGGGTTAACGAGGCGAGAAGAGGCGAGCAATGAGTCCTTTGGTAACTTTGGCGAGTCACCTCACCAATGGATTAGATTATGCACATCCACCAAGGCAGTGGTCCTCCACGGGGTTCGGGGCGTTCGGGTATGCAGGAGTTGGTCGAGCTCTAGAGCTTCCGGTTCCACGATGTGACGCCATCCCGGGGAATGTCGTCTTGTAGTTGGTACTTGTTTTACTGGCGGCCGTCAGGGCCAGGTGTCGAATGGGTGTCCTAGTAGGAGGACTCAGCCTTTAGGATCGGTGGGTAGTTCGTCACCTCCCTTAGCTATGCGCCACTGCAGGCGAGTTTGATTAGAACGACTAAGGGAGTGAAGCGATAAATCTGAGATAGATCTTTAACCCTCTAGGGATTAGTATGTGTGATAGAGTGAGTATACCTTAAGTGTTATATTCTGATAGCATTGTGTAAATTGTAATTAGAAATCTTGGTTAGTTAACCAAGTAAGATTTGGGGGATAGAGAAGGTGTGAGCCTTAGAGCTTTATACGTAGAGACCTTAGAGGGAAGACCATCTCGAGTAAAGAAGTATTTTATGTTTGACCCTTGTCGGAGTGCATAGTGCACGTAAGCTATGTTTGTGGGATAAGTCCCTGAGTAGTGTGGAATGAAAGATGGTAGTTGAGCTAAGAAGACCGCTAGGTTTTCGTAACGTGATTAGTGAGAGTTTTCCGGTTCGGGAAACTAGTGTTTTGCGCGTTGCCGGGTCGGGTTGAGGCCACATTGCGGGTCAACCTGCGGCCTGTATGGTGGTGGGGTCAGTTTGCGGTGGTCCCGCCTTGTGATAGGGTCATAAGTGTTATACCCCGTATTTCCAGAGTATGTACGTAAGGGAATACGTACAAAAGGTTAGCCTTGAAAGTTAGGCTTGGACGAAAATTATTGGGCACAACTCACAAAACGAATAGTTTTCCGACGAAACGTTTCCACAGCTTTCATTGGATAAATTCCGACTATGTCATTTCTTATTTTTGCGGATTTTTCCGAGAGACGTAACACTTTGGACCAATGAGAGGGCAACACTTTCCACCCTCTCATTGGTGGATGTATCACGGCATTAGGGCCGATTGGAATGCCAAGCCTTGTCATAAAGTTGGCTAGATATTTTGTGTGCAAGTTGGCCAAGGACACTTGCCTAAATCCTCACCCTACACTTGCCTTGCACTTGGCATAATCTTGGCCATTGGTTGGCCATGTCTTGACCTATAAATACCCCCCTTGTTGAAGAGTTATTTCATCCTAAATTGAGCAATCTATCTAAGTCTCAAAACCCTCCCTCTTCCTCTTGTTGTTTCGTCCAAACACACCCTCCCTTGAGAAGCTTAGCGAAACCTACCCCTCCTTGGTAGAAAAGTTGCCTTCTAGTATTGTTATAATGCCCAATTGAACCTAGCCCAAATCCCTTAGTACTTAGTAGAAGTTGTGAGAAACTTCTAAGGATTCTTGGAGCACCTTGGAGCTTTGGATTAGGAGCTAAACCTCGCTCAGGATCGACTTATTACTTGGAGATTATTGGGCTTATCGAGGTAAATAATCCTAACCCTCTTTTGTAATTAGAGAATGCATCTTGTAGAAGTATTGAAATAAGTATAAATACTTAGAAGGTTTGTTAAGAATAGAATTGGTATAACACCTTAGAAGGGTATAAAGAAGAATATCTGATGTACTTACATAGATTGTTTTCACGATGAACTTATATAGCTCACCGGTAGGGTTGTGCTGCCCGACTTTCCGTAGAATTGGGGACCCTCTGTTTAGAATGACCTGCGAATAGTCTAGACTTTGATAGTTATGCGTGACTATTATAGGTGATTCTCTGCGCGACATACTCGACTTGGCGGTGGATTTCGCGAGAAGGTATGTGATTCTTCCTTTACCCTTGAGCATGATATGTTAAGTATATATAGTACGGTAGACGTACATGATGATCGGCAATGTCTTTTGACTTAAGCTGAATAATAAGAACCTTGAAGTATGTCAAAGGAATAATGAATCATTTCTAACGTAAGAGTAATATTTGGTTTTAAAACAAAAGCTTAAGAGTTATACTAGCTTTATGGGAAGTAGGTATAACAACTTAAGAATGATAAAAGGCTGTTTGCTTGTTTGTTTATAAAAGCCTTGTATTGATTTACATTAAGTGTAGTAAGATTGGTTGATAGGTAGACATACTATGATCTGCATGTGTTAATTGTCTTGTAATGTTGTGAAAGGGGTCATTCTTGCTGTGCTTACGTTGCTAACCTAAGTCCGTTGTCTCGTTATTGTATCACCTACCCTTGACTTAGTATACAGGGCTTGCCACCCTTGATGCGGTCTATCGGCTATGCGGTCTATAAGACTATGCGAGCTGCGGTATGCTCGAGTTGATCATTCGGTGCTTAGCGTCACGAGGATGCCTATGCGGTCCGTAGGACTATCACGGTCTTTTGAGGCTATGCGGTGCGGAAGTCGGGGAGATACGGGGCTAGCTACCCCGATGCGGGGAATACCTCATGCGGTGCGTGTGTGACCTATGCGGACTACGGAAGTCGGGACTAGGCACGCAGAATGATACTATGGGCGGTTGGCCTTGCTTCGATCATTCGCGGCCTAGACTAGACTATTCTGATTTTCCTATTACTATTATTGTTGTGATGTGGCACTATGTGCAATTGGCTGAATGTATTTGTGAAAAGGTTTTGAATACTTTGATTTCATTTAAAGTACTTTATAGTTTCACATACTTGGTACTGTTGTCTTGACCTCCTTGAAGTGCGTTAAATCCGCATGTTCTAGAGGAAGCGGTACTAGATCCACATCCTTAGGATCTCTACGTTGGTGTCGGGAGCTCCACTCTCCGAGGCTCTACTTTTAGGTATGATCTCACTGTTGTAGATAGGTTATGCGATCAGGTATGGCGGGCCTGTCCGCCATAGTTGTTATTTTCCTTAAGTGCAGTAGTCTGTTATGCAGTTGGGATGTAGCGCAAAACTTGGTTTATGTATATATGCGAAAGGCAACCTTTTCTTGAGATAAAATGTTCTAGTTATATCATGTTGCATGTCTTGTTTTATATTCCACTGATTGTTCTCGATGTATGACTACTTGGGTGCCGGGTAAGGCACGATCCACGGGCCGGGCAGTCGTGACAAAAGTGGTATCGAGCGATTAATCCTCGGAAAGTGTCTACGATCGTATCTAGTAGAGTCTTGATTATCGGTGTGTTGTGCACCACACCAATAATCGAGGAGGCTATAGGATATTTAGGATTGGTTTCCATTCTTCTCACTCTGAGATCGTGCTTTAGAAGGCATGTTATAGGTTGGACCTCTAACGTATTCCTTTCTATATGATTATGCCTCCACGTAAAGCAACCCGCCCGAAGGGCAAAGCGGCGGAGCTGCTAGTATGACACGAGGTTCACCAGCTCGAGCCCGATCTTTACGAGGCAATGCCTCGACGGCGAGTTCTACGGCCGCCCCAGCGAGTTTAGGGCCCACAGCGGTGATGAGACCACAGTGCCTACGCCTCAGTCCTCGGCCGGGCGGAGAGTTAGGAGTACAAGAGATGGCGATTACTAGCCAAAGTCGTGGCGGATATGAGAGAGGTTTGGCGGCCATTCCAGTGCGATTCCGGCTCGATGGCACCGTTGTTCACGGAGGCGAATAGTTTGAGGCTACGGACTTCCTTAGTTGTAGCCCGCGCGAGTTTTACGGGTCGAGGCGGAGGATGATCGCAGGAGTTCATCCGTCGATTCTGAAGGATTATCGCGGGTGGTCAAGGCTTCGGAGGCGAGTGCAGACATTCGGTTCTCATCGGTGCGTGATACCGCGATCGATTGGTTCGATCATAGGAGCTTTCGGGAGAGCATGCACCTCCAGCGTAGGATGAGTTTTGAGGCTTTTCTCACACTTCTTGCCTCCGCGGATGAGGCGCGCGATCAGCATTTTTATTCTTGAGCGGGGAGGGCCTTGCAGTGAGAGAGTATAATGTCGAGTTTGATTCTTTGGCTCGATATGTCCCAGCCTTGGTAGCAGATATGGAGGATAGGGTACACCGCTACGTCACCGGGCTCGATGATTATATGGCCGAGTCATGTGCGGGTGTTTCTCTTGTGGGTATGGACATTACCGCACGCAGCTCATGCTCTAGGATGCGAGGCGGAGAGACGCCGGGTAGGCCGATATCAGCGAGAAGAAGGCGGGGCGGCGGTTCTTTGGTGGTTCGGGTGGGCAGCATCGGTGAAGTCATTTGCACCACAACCGCTCGAGCACTCCTACATCATTCTGATCTGAGCGAGCGGTCGGGCGGTCGGGGCCCGGACTTGATTTCGGGGAGTAGCGGTGCTAACCGTTCGAGGTCTGTTCAGTGTGCCCGTTGCGGTAGATTCCATTCTGGGAGTTGTTATGCTACTACGGGAACTTGCCATACTTGGCGGCAGGTCATTTCGCGAGTTTGCCGTGGCGTGGCGGGGTAGGGCCCGGCTACGGTGCATTGCGCTTCTTCATCCCGACAGTTACTCGCCCGGGGCGAGTGCAGAGATCGGCCAGTCGCGCAGTGCGTGGCGCGAGTCGATTCTAGCGGTCCTCGAGAACCGCATTTATGCTTTGTCGGTAGAAGCGGGATCAGGAGGCCTCACCTGATGTCGTCACAGGTACCTTATCAGTTTCTGGGTTTGATGTATATGCTTTGATAGATCCGGGTTCTACTCTGTCCTATATATCTCCCCTTGTTGCTAGTAGGATAGGGATAGAGCATGAGTCCATGGACCACTTTCGAGGTAGCTACGCGGTGGGGATTCGGTGGTAGCTCGGCGGGTATATAGAGCTTGTCCTGTAACCATTTACAGTCGTCAGACCCTTGCCGACTTGATAGAGTTGGAGATGATTGACTTCGACGTGATCATGGGGATGGATTGGCTAGCCTCTTGCTACGCCAATGTGGACTGCAGCGAGAGAGTAATGCGGTTCCAGATTTCTGAGGCCGGTTGTTGAGTGGGAGGAGCAGTATCGCCAGAGGGTAGGTTTATTTCCTACCTCAAGGCTAGGAAGATGGTGCGAAGGGTATATATACCATCTCGTTCGGGTGTTTGATCTGAGGCTGCGGTACAGATTTTGACGGTTCGATGGTCAGAGTTCTCGGGCGTGTTTCCGCGACCTCGGGTATCCTCACGAGAGGAGATCGAGTTTTGTATAGATGTCTTTGCGGACACTCGGCCTATTTCCATTCCGCCATACAGGATGGCACCTGCCGAGTTGAGAGAGTTGAAGGAGCAGCTGAGTGATTTGTTGGAGAAGGGTTTCATCAGACCTAGTGTTTCTCCTGAAGCGCGGTATTGTTCGTGAAGAAGAAGGGCGGGCAGCTGCGTATGTGTGTTGATTCTGACGGTGAACAAGGTGACCATTAAACAGATACCCTCTTCCCGAGATTGATGATTTGTTCGATCGATTGCGAGGCGAGATGTTTTTCAAGATTGATCTGATCGGGCTATCACGAGTTCGAGTTAGAGAGGTGGATGTCCACTAGGGTGCATTCGGACGATGCGGGCATTATGAGTTAGTCATGTCTTTTGGGTGACCAATGCTCGTGGTATTCATGGATTTGATGAACCGAGTGTTCAAACCATTTTTGGACACGTTTGTGATAGTGTTCATTGATGATATCTTGGTTTATTCTCGCTCGGGCGGGAGCATGCGGAGCATTTGAGGCTGTCTTGTGATTCTCGAGACAACGGTATGTCGCCAAGTTTTCCAAATGTGAGTTTTGGTTGACTTGATGGCGTTTCTTGGGCATATTGTGGGTGATGGCATTCGAGTGGATCGGCCAAGATCGGCGATTAGGACTTGGCCTGACCTCTTTACTCGGCAGAGGTTCGTAGTTTTCCGGGCCTTGCGAGGATATTATCGGTTCGTAGAAGTTTGCTTCTATCTGCACCATTGACTAGGGTGACTCAAGCGGCTAAGTTTGATGGACTGATGCGTGTGGCGGGGTTTCCAGTTGCTAAAGGAGAGGCGGCGCCCCGTTCTTACTCTTCCCGAGGTCGGATGGTTACGTGGTGTTTTGTGATCGTCGAGCATCGGGTTGGGATGTGTGTTGATGCAGTGAGGCGAGTTATAGCATACGCATCCCGGCGACTTAAGATACGAGAGGAACTACCCACCCGTGATTTGGGTGCGGCGGTGATCTGGCTTTGAAGATCCGGAGGCACTATTTGTATGGGGTTCGTGGATATTTATCTGAGACCACAAGAGCCTCGGTATATCTTCACGGAGGAGTGAACCTCGGCGAGGCGGTGGTTAGAGTTCTTTGAAGGACTATGGCGTCGATATCTGTACCACCGGGAAGGCCAACGTTGTGGCGGATGCACTTAGCGAAGTAGGTCTATGGGTAGCTTATCGGATATTCGGCTGAGAGGAGGGCATGGTTCGTGATTTGCATCGATTAGCGAGCCTTGGTGTCCGTTTGATTGATTACGATAGCGGTGGGGTAAGAGTTCGTGAGGTTGCGAGTCTTCCATCGTTGAGAGGTGAAGAGGCAATTCGAGATCCGGCTTTGATTCGATATCGTGTCTGACTCTTCGTGAGGCAAGGGTCCTTTTGAGTAGCACGATGGGCGCTAAGGTTTGAGGCGGGTTGTGTGTTCCGGATGTTTGAGGACTTGCGGAGTTCTAGGGGAAGCACACAGCGCGCGTTACTCTATCCATCCAGGGTCGACCAAGATGTACCGCGACCTTAGATCTGTGTATTGGTGGGATGGCTTGAAGAGGGACGTTGCAGAGTTCGTAGCTCAGTGCCCGTGTTGTCAGCAGGTGAAGGTAGAGCACCAGAGGCCTGGTGGTTTATTCTGACGATAGAGATCCGACACGGAAGTGGGAGGTAATCAGCATGGACTTCATCACGGGATTGCCTCGCACTCGGAGGAGACATGATTCTATATGGGTTATCGTCGGCGGTTAAATCAGCCCACTTTCTTCCGTCGGGGCGACTTTTTGGTGAGGATTATGCTGGACTTTACATCAGAGATCGTCGAACTACATGAGTCCCTATTTCGATCATATCGGCGAGGAGCCCGGTTCTGGCTAACTTACGGAGGTCGCTTCCGAAGGGTTTAGGGGGCGGTGAGCACGAGTCGCGCATTTCATCCACGCAGACAGACGGGCGGGCGACGCACTATCGGACTCTTGAGGATATCTGCGAGCTTTGTGTTATTGACCGATGGTAGTTGGGAGGATCATTTGCCTCTGGTAGAGTTCGCGTATAATAATAGCTACCACTCGGTATTCGGATGGCGCCTTATGAGGCTTTGTATGGGAGGAAGTGCGGTCGCCCGATAGCATGGTTCGATGTGGGCGAATGCAGGTAGTAGGACGGACTTGATGCAGCGGCGATGGATAAGGTGAAGCTTATCCGAGGCGGCTATTAATGGCTGAGTCGGCAAGTCGTATCTGAGATCATCGTCGTCGACATGAGTTTCTGATTGATGATTAGGTTTTCTGAAGGTGTCACCCATGAAGGGTGTGATGAGATTCGGGAAGAAAGGAAACTCGGCCAAGGTACATTGGGCGTTTGATTGTCGCGAGGTAGGCAAGGTTGCCTATGAGTTGAATCTGCCGTCCGATCTGGAAGCGATGCATCCGGTGTTTCACGTTTCTATCTTTGAGGAGATGTATCGGGGATCCATCTAGAGTACATCCGATTGGCGATGTCGGTGGCCAGGGGTTATCGTATGAGAGGTTCCATGGCGATGTCGATCGTCGAGTTAGGCGTCTGCGGACGAAGGGCGTGGCTTCGTCAAAGTCTGTGGCGGAGCGAGCTTAGGGAGGAGATGGCGTGGGAAGCGAGAGGAGGACATGAGGCGGTACCTGCTTTATTCCCCACACCTCCGGGTAACTCACTTTCCTACTTATAATTTTCGTTATCGTTTTGCCTAAATGTTGTTTTGTGGCGTGTGTGGCATTTGCAAGCTGTTTAAGTTATGAAGAACCTTTTAGTTATCTGTCTTGGGAAGGAACATTCGGGACGAATGTTTCTAAGAGAGGAGAATGTTATACCCGTATTTCCGGAGTATATGCGTGGGAATACGTACAAAGGTTAGCCTTGAAAGTTAGGCTTGGACGAAAATTATTGGGCCTGACTCACAAAGCGAATAGTTTTCCGGCGAAGCGTTTCCCACGGCTTTCATTGGATAAATTCCGACTATGTCATTTCTTATTTTTGCGGATTTTTCGAGAGGCGTAACACTTTGGACCAATGAGGCAACACTTTCCACCTCTCATTGGTGGATGTATCACGGCATTAGGGCGATTGGAATGCCAAGCCTTGTCATAAAGTTGGCTAGATATTTTGTGTGCAAGTTGGCCAAGGACACTTGCCTAAATCCTCACCCTACACTTGCCTTGCACTTGGCATAATCTTGGCCATTGGTTGGCCATGTCTTGACCTATAAATACCCCTTGTTGAAGAGTTATTTCATCCTAAATTGAGCAATCTATCTAAGTCTCAAAACCCTCCTCTTCCTCTTGTTGTTTCGTCCAAACACACCCTCCTTGAGAAGCTTAGCGAAACCTACCACTCCCTTGGTAGAAAAGTTGCCTTCTAGTATTGTTATAATGCCCAATTTAACCTAGCCCAAATCCCTTAGTACTTAGTAGAAGTTGTGAGAAACTTCTAAGGATTCTTGGAGCACCTTGGAGCTTTGGATTAGGAGCTAAACCTCGCTCAGGATCGACTTTATCTAGGATATTATTGGGCTTACCGAGGTAATAATCCTAACCCTCTTTTGTAATTAGAGAATGCATACTGTAGAAGTATTGAAATAAGTATAAATACTTAGAAGGTTTGTTAAGAATAGAATTGGTATGTAACACCTTAGAAGGGTATAAAAGAAGAATATCTGTTGTACTTACATGGGTGTTTTCTGATGAACTTATATAGCTCACCGGGTAGGGTTGTCTTTGGACTTTCCGTAGAATTGGGGACCCTCTGTTTAGAATGACTGCGAATAGTCTAGACTTTGATAGTTATCTGTGACTATTATAGGCTGATTCTCTGCGCGCGACATACTCGACTTGGCAGGTGGATTTCGCCGAGAAGGTATGTGATTCTTCCTTTACCCTTGAGCATGATATGTTAAGTATATATAGTACGGTAGACGTACACATGATGATCGGCAATGTCTTTTGACTTAAGCCTGAATAATAAGAACCTTGAAGTATGTCAAAGGAATAATGAATCATTTCTAACAGAAGAGTAATATTTGGTTTTAAAACAAAAGCTTAAGAGTTATACTAGCTTTATGGGAAGTAGGTATAACAACTTAAGAATGATAAAAGGAACTGTTTGCTTGTTTGTTTATAAAAGCCTTGTATTGATTTACATTAAGTGTAGTAAGATTGGTTGATAGGTAGACATACTATGATCTGCATGTGTTAATTGTCTTGTAATGTTGTGAAAGGGGTCATTCTTGCGTGCTTACGTTGCTAACCTGTAAGTCCGTTATCTTTGTTATTGTATCACCTACCCTTGACTTAGTATACAGGGCTTGCCACCCTTGATGCGGTCTATACGGCCTATGCGGTCTATAAGACTATGCGAGCTGCGGTATGCTCGAGATTGATCATTCGGTGCTTAGCCCGATCGCGAGATGCCTATGCGGTCCACGGGACTATCACGGTCTTTTGAGGCTATGCGGACTGCGGAAGTCGAGGAGGGTACGGGCTAGCTACCCCGTGCGGGAATACCTCATGCGGTGCAGTGTGACCTATGCGGACTACGGAAGTCAGGACTAGGCACCTTGAGAATGATACTATGGGCGGTTGGCCTTGCGATCATTCGCGGCCTAGACTAGACTGTTCTGATTTTCCTATTCTGTTATTGTTGTGATGTGCACTATGTGCAATTGAAATCAATGTATTTGTGAAAAGGTTTTGAATACTTTGATTTCATTTAAAGTACTTTATAGTTTCACATACTTGGTACTGTTGTCTTGACCTCCTTGAAGCTGCGTTAAATCCGCAGAGTTCTAGAGGAAGCGGTACTAGATCCACGTCCTTAGGATCTCTACGTTGGTGTCGGAGCTCCACTCTCTCCGAGGCTCTACTTTTGGGTATGATCTCCTGTTGTAGATAGGTTATGCATCGAGGTATGGCGGGGCCCTGTCCGCCATAGTTATTATTTTCCTTAAGTGCAGTAGTCTGTTATGCAGTTGGGATGTAGCTATGAAACTTGGTTTATGTATATATCGAAAAGCAACCTTTTTCTTGAGATAAAATGTTCTAGTTATATCATGTTGCATGTCTTGTTTTATATTCGATTGTTCTCGATGTATGACTACTTGGGTGCGGGTAAGGCACGATCCACGGGCCGAGCAGGTCGTGACAATAAAGTGTTAGGCCCGTATTTAGTTAACCGTCTGAGTTCGTAGATGCATTCAACGATGGTCGGGCGATGGGGCAGCCGTCGTGTTCTTGATCGGGGACCGTTTATTGGCGATGTTGTTTTATCGGAAAGGTTGTAAAGGCTGCACGGGTGCCTACCTTCACCTTATGACAGTGGAGCCAGTGCAGGTATTTCTTTTGGAAGTTTTACGGCGGGGTTAAGAACTTCGGGTGAGTCTCGAATCACGTTCGCCTCGGGCCAGTGTTTGGATTTCAGGGGTAGTTGCAAGGATTGTTGTCTCCTGTTGAAGGAGTGTTTTTAGCTACCATTCCAGTGTTCGGATGTAGCCTTATGAAGCCTTGTAGGGGTGGAAGTGTAAGTTGCCGGTCGATTGGTTCGATGTTGGCAAGGATTCGGATAGTTGGTTTATACTTGTTCAACAGAAATGTGGTAGGTTATGAGAAAGAGTTCGAGTGTACAAGAAAGTGGCGTCCTCGAGGATCGCATGCGATCGGTACCATTTGTTGGAGTCGCCGGGTGACACTAGAACCTCGCGGCAAAGTGACAAAAGTGGTATCGGGAAGAAGCGAGCATGTATGGCAAGCATAGATGTGATCATTTCTTTTGAAAAGAGAAGGTGCGAAGGAAGTATATTCTAGACCCCGGAGAGAGGTGTTTTGTGGTGATGTTAGAGGTGGTTCCTCGTGGACGTGGATGTAAGTATTTTTGCGCGGGTGTTTCTGTGGCCAGGTGTGGCAGGTTTGTTCTCGTAATTATAGTAGTGAAGGCTATACTGGCGCGTGTTTGTTTGAGACTTAGAAGGAACATTCGGGACGAATGTTTCTAAGGAGGGGAGAATGTTATACCCCGTAGTTGCAGGGTATGTTAGTGAGGCGTGCGAGTGCAGCGTAAATTTTGAAAGAAAGAAAGATGTGAGTTTTTCGCGGAAAAGTTTCGGTTTTGTGAAGAAAAGGTTCGTTAATGGGAATTGGATTCCCAGATTTGGTTTTTGGACTTCATAGATTATATTAGAATTTTGGGATTTTATTTTCGGAAATGGTCACGTGGGGCCCACGGGAGAAATTTACGGTTTTGTGGGGCCCGCTTTGTTTTTGAGATTTCCGGGGTTTTGGATATTTTCGGAAGACAAAATATTTTGGACGAATCGGGGGGCGACACGTGTCACCCGTGGCACCTTGGCCGAAAGTTCTTTGTGCCTGACACGGTTAAGTCGTTTTTAAATGAAGCGTTTTACATAACTGCGAGGAAAATTGTTATACCGTAGTTCCGGGTATGTATGCAGGGCGTGCGTCTGAGAATACGAGAGAGATTGGAAAGGAAGAAAGGGTGAATTTTCCACGGAAAAGTTTAGGTTTTGTGAAGGAAAAAGGTTCGTTTATGGGAATTGGATTCCCGATTTGGTATTCGGACTTCTGGAATATTAGAGAATTATGGAATTTTATTTTGAAAATGGTCACGTGGGGCCCACGGGAGAAATTTACGGTTTTGTAGGGCGCTTTGATTTTGAGATTTTGGCCGTTTGGATATGTTGGAAGGCGAAATATTTTGGGCGAATCGGAGGCGACACGTGTCACCCCATGTGGCACCTTTGGGCGAAATATGTTTGTCAGTGGCACCGGTTAGAGTCGTTTTTCGGCGAAGCGTTTTCCACGACTTTCGTAGGGAATTTCCGCTATGTCATTAAGTATTTTTGCGGTTTTTTACGAGAGACGGAACATTTTGGACCAACGAGAGGCGCTTGGCACCTCTCATTGGTGGGCAAAGTGGGCGGCGTGGACGATTTGGGAGGGCAAGTGGGAGATATTTTGGTAGATATTTTGTGTGCAAGTTGGCTGGGACACTTGGGTGAATCTTGGCCTACACTTGCTAGGCACTTGCTAGATCTTGGCCATTGGTTGGCCTTGGCTTGTGCTATAAATACCCCTCTCCTTTGATGAACTTCTTCATCCAAAATGCCTAAGTCTTGAGAGCCTTCCCCCTCCCCTTTTCGTGAGGCCCCCTTGGCCGAGAGTTCCCCCCCCTAGTGGGGTAGGCCGAGGGGTAGCCACCCCCCCGCCTTTGGGGTGTGGCCGTGGGGTACCCCCCCCCCCCTAGCCTAGTTTGTTTTCATATAATACCCCATCTTGGTAGAAATACTCCCAGTATTGTTATAATGCCCAAATTACCTTAGCCAAAATACCTTGTAGTATTCTAAGGTTATACTATCTGAAAAGCAGGAAATACTATTATACTTCCGTCGATCCACAAAGCCGAAACCACTAGGAAAATCTCCATGTCAGTTGGAGTATTGTGAAGAAGTTGGTTAGAACTTCTAAGGGTGGTTTAGAGCGGGTTGGGCGCTCGGAGTTGGAGCTAAGCGATTGCCGGGATCGACTTTATACTTGGATAATTATGGGCTTAGCGAGGTAAATATCTTGTCCTTTTGTAATTGGATATTACATGTCGTTAGATTATATAGTTGAAGTATACTATATATATAAGCGAGCGTAGTTGTTGGCAATGTCTTTTGACTTAAGCTGAAGAATAAGGAAGCTGAATCAGTAATTACATGGGGTGTATTCTGAGTAGACTTGTGTAGTAATCTTGTGGAGTAGAATTGTACCGTTCGGGTTAGATGTATAACCCACTGGTTGGCTTAGTGGCGGCCTCGATAGAGGAGGAGATTTCTGTTGTGGCGAGGGAGTCTTTGTCGAATTTTACGTAGAATGTTCTCTACGATGTTAATAAGCGCGCTTGTGGCCTTATAGGTTGAAGTGCTACGTGTGGAATGATCCAGCTTAAGGAGTAGCCATTTGTTTGGAGCGTTTTGCTATTAGTCGATACTCGTCGCGAGGTATGTGAACCTCTTCCTATCTCTCCTAGCATGATATGTGTGAACTATGTAGTACGGTAGGCGTCACGTGTGTTTGATTGTTGTAAAACATAAAGTGTTATAACGGCTTTATGGGAAGTTGGTTATATGACTTTATGTAGTTAAGAAAATGGGTTGTGGTTTTGAAGATAACCGATTTGATTATAAGCGACTTGTTATGTGTTAATGAAGAACTTGAAGTATTTCAAAAGGTTTATAAATCATTTTGAAAGAATATGTGTAGTGATGTATTTTTTTGAAAACTTAAGAGTTATACAAGCTTTATGGGAAGTTAGGTATAACGGCTTAAGAATGTTTTACTGATTTTGGAAATCAGGATGTGTATCGACAAACCACTGCAGCGTTAATAAAAGGAAATGTTTTGAATAATTAAGTATTGGTAAAACCAGTAGAAACCTCCATCTGCATAGAAGCTAAGATAAGACAAAATGATATTACATTTCTAGATCATGGCTGCTGTAATAAGATTGTTATAACAAGAATATCCTACTCACATAAGGCTTATGTTTCTTAGATTGTTTAAAAGAGAATTATATTCTTGAATGAATAAGACTATGAACTCTGAAACCTTTCTAAAATAAGAAAGCGTGAGCATTTGAAATTAGGCAAACTTGGGCGTTTGGAAAATAATGTTGTTACTTGGTTTTACAAAGGTAAGTGTTTTGGTTTACTTAAAAAATGATCACTCTATTTTATACTACGGGTATTGTGTGACTTATGTGATAAGACGGATCTTTTAAAGATTTAATGTATGAAATGCGTTGGGGTTAGATACTCGAACTTGTTAGTAGAAAGTACCTTGGGTGAATAACTTGATTGTATTGGGTTGTGATAGCCTTGTAATACTTTCTTGTTGATATGATAAGTAAACATGTTAGGATCTTTACTTGTGTTAGTATCTTGTGATTGTTATGTAAAGTGGGTCATTCTTGCTGTGCTTACATTGTTAAAAGGTAAGTCCGTTATCTTGTTATTATATCACCTACCCTCATTGTGTATCTGAGG
Source organism: Przewalskia tangutica (assembly GCA_029844215.1). NCBI lineage: Eukaryota > Viridiplantae > Streptophyta > Magnoliopsida > Solanales > Solanaceae > Przewalskia > Przewalskia tangutica. The sequence goes on from CM056720.1 coordinate 113,288,907, forward strand.
CTTGCCACCCGATGCGGTCTATCGGCTATCACGGTCCTTGAGACTATCACGGGGCTGCGGTAGGCTCGAGGATTGTGATCATTCGGTGTTTAGCACGATGCGGGGAAATTCCTATCACGGTCTCGAGGGACTATGCGGTCCTTGAAGGGCTATGCGGTGCGGAAGTCGGGGCGGATCTGAGGTTAGCTGCGCCGATGCGGGGTATACCTCGGGTGGTCTAGGACCGAGGATTCGAGAATACCTTATGCGGGTCTGTGTGACCTATGCGGGCTGCGAGAGTTCGAGGAATAGACGCGCACATTGATCTGCGGGCGATGGCGGCCGATCTGTGGTGCGGTCTAGAGACCTCGTGTCTGATTGGTGGCATTTGTGGTGCGGGGTCTTAGTAGTCGGCTATGCCTTCGTACTTACCGTGCGGTCTTATTGTGATGACTTTGAGGCGTGAGTCACGACTTGACATATTGCTTAGTTGTTGTGAGCGTAGTTTGGTTATCATACATGTCTCTGCTTTATATAGACTACTATGATTTCGATTCTGATGTACTTCTGATTTCACATACTTGGTACATGTTGTCTTGACCTCGCCGAAGTGCGTTCATGCCGCGAGTTGAGGTACATCGATGCGTTGATCCTAGCTCTCGAGTCGCAGTTCGGCGTTTGGGAAGCTCCGTTTCTCGGAGGCTTATCGATGGTATAGTCCTGTCGTAGTAAGTGTTTACATTGGGGTTTGGCGGGGCCATCCGCCATTGTGGTCGTATCATTCTTAGAGTGCATGAAATCTTGTTGTGGCGGGGTTGGTAAAAAGGATTAAGCTGTTCATTTGTAAAAGAGTTGATGGTTATATATATGCAAAGCGAAGTTTCCTGATTATTGTTTTATATTTCTGTTATCTCATATTTGTTGTTTATGTTCCGATTACTGCGATGTTGTGTCACTAGGGTGCGGGGTAAGGCACGATCCACGGGCCGATTTGGTCGTGACAAAAGTGGTATCGAGCGATTAATCCTCGGAAAGTGTCTGAGCCGTATCGATAGAGTCTTGATTATCGGTGTGTTGTGCACCACGATAATCGGAGGCTATAGGATATTTAGGATTGGTTTCTATTCTTCTCACTCTGAGTCGTGCCTTAGAGTGTGTTTTAAGTTGGACCTCTAAGCGTATTTCTTTCCCTTACCGTTATGCCTCCGCGTAGGGCAACGAGGGCCCGGGAGGGCAAGCGGCGAGGAGGCGAGTAGAATACGAGAGGGTTGCGAGGCACGAGCCCAATCATTACCTAGGGTAGTGCTTCATTCGGGATTTCTGCGGCGTCACTAGCCCGAGTTTATACGATGTGGCGGTTCCTCTGCGTCACGATATTTGAACCTTGATTCCACGGCCAGGGAGCAGAATGTAGATTGCAAAGAGCGACCACATTACTAGCCATGGATTTGGCTACGAGATTATCTGCGATGTACCACGAGTCTTGATGACTACCTAGAAAGGGTTGTGCAGAGTAATCCTTGATTGAAGCGAGCATGGCACGTATGCGGGCTTATGCGCGGCCGAAAGCGTAAAGATCGGCGGGTTAACGGGGCGAAGAGGGCGGGCGTGAGGTCCTTGGTGACTTTCAAGGTGAGTATACCTTAAGTGCTATGTTACGATGGCGTGTGTTAGTTGTGATTAGAAATCATGGTGGGTTAGCAGAGTAAGATTTTGGAGGATAGAAAGTGTGAGCCTTAGAGCTTTATACGCAAAGACCTTAGGGGTAAGGCCATCTCGGGTAGAGACGTATGTTTATGTTTGACCCTTATAGGAGTGCATAGTGCACGTGAGCTGTGTTTGGGATAAGTCCCTATGTAGTATGAAATGAAAGAGGGTAGTTGAGCTAAGAAGACCGCTAGGTTTTCGTAACGTGTTTAGTAAGATTGTTCCTTCGGGGAGATGGTATTTTGCGCCTTGCCGGGTCGGGTTGAGGCTACGTGCGGGTCAACCCGCGGTAGGTTTGGTGGTGGGGTCAGTTTGTGATGGTCCCTCTTTGTGTTAGGGTCGTGAGGGTGTTAGGCCCATGTTTAGTTAACCAACGTACGAGTTCGTGGATGCGTTCGACCGGTGGTCGGTCGATGGGGGCAGCCCATCGTGTTCTTGATCGGGGCCGTTCACTCGGCGATGTTGATTTATCGGAAAGGTTGTAAGGCTGCAGGGTGCCTACCTTCACCTTATGGCGACAGTGGAGCCAGTTCTGGCTGTTTTTGTTTGGAAGTTTTACTGCGAGGTTAAGGACTCGGTGAGTCTCGAGAATCGCGTCGCCTCGGGCGGTGTGTGGATTTGAGGTAGTTGTGAGATTGTTGTCTCTGTGGAGGGCGTTTGAGCTACCATTTCGGTGTTCGGATGTCGCCTTATGAAGCCTTGCGGGCGGAAGTGTAAGTTGCGATCGATTGGTTCGATGATGGCGGGGTTGAATAGTTGGTTGATCTTGTTCCGGTGTGGATAGTGAAGCTTGTCTAGAAGAAGTTACGGCGGCTCGGAGAATCGTGCGGATAATCGGCGGCAGCTTAGAGTTGAGTTGTGGTCGGTCTTCTTGAAAGTACCACCGGTTAGGGTGTGGCGAGTTTTGAAACGAAGGAACTTAGCGAGTTACTTTGGGCCTTTGTGAGTTCATGTGAAGAATAGGCAGTTGCACATATGTTAGCATTTGCCGTCCGACTTAGGAGGAAGGGCGTCGGTCTTCGTATTGTTATGTTCGGGAAAGTATCGAAGATCCATCCGAATGTTCCGATTAATGATGACCACGTTAGAGATAGTAACCCGAGTTTTGGATACTAAAGCGATGTCGGAAATGTGGTAAGAATTCAGTGTCTGGCGGCTTGTGATCGCGTGCGGCCGGTCTGTTTGTTGGGTCGTCGGAGCAAGGCTCGCGACAAAGTGACAAAAGTAGTATTATTTGTGGTGATGTAGAGTGTTTCCTCGTGGACTTAGATGTAAGTGTTGCGCGGTATTTACGTGGCGGTATGGCGAGATTGTTTACGTAAGTATAGTAGTGAAGACTATCTTTGGCGCCGCGTTTGTTTTGAGACTTAGAAGGAACATTCGGACGAATGTTTCTAAGGAAAGAATGTTATACCCGTAGTTCGGGTATGTATGCAGGGCGTGCGTGCGAGAATCTGACAGAGAGATTGGAAAGGAAGAAAGAGGTGAATTTTCCACGGAAAAGTTTAGGTTTTGTGAAGGAAAAGGTTCGTTTATGGGTTGGATTCCCGATTGGTATTCGGACTTCTGGAATATTAGAAATTATGGAATTTTATTTTCGAAAATGGTCACGTGGGGCCACGGGAGAAATTCTGGTTTTGTGGGGCCCGCTTTGATTTTGAGATTTTGGCCGTTTTGGATATGTTCGGAAGGCGAAATATTTTGGGCGAATCGAGGCGACACGTGTCACCCCGTGGTAACTGGGCGAAATATGTTTGTGCCTGACACGGTTAAGTCGTTTTTCGGCAAGCGTTTTCCTGACTTCGTAGGAATTTCGGCTATGTCATTAAGTATTTTTGCGGATTTTCCGAGGCGGAACATTTTGGACCAGCGAGAGGCGGCACTTGGCACCTCTCATTGGTGGGCAAAGTGGGCGGCGTGGGACGATTTGGGGAGAGCAGTGGGAGATATTTTTGGTAGATATTTTGTGTGCAAGTTGGCTAGGACACTTGGGTGAATCTTGGCCCTACACTTGCTAGGCACTTGGCTAGATCTTGGCCATTGGTTGGCCTTTGGGTTTGCTATAAATACCCCCTTAGTTGATGAACTTTCTTTCATCAAAATGCCTAAGTCTTGAGAGCCTTCCCCTCACTTTCGTGAGGCCCCTTGGCGAGAGTTCCCCCACAGTGGGGTAGGCGAGGTAGCCACCCCTCCTTTGTGGTGTGGCCGTGGGGTACCCCACTGCTAGTTGTTTTCATATAATACCCCCTCTTGGTAGAAATACTCCCAGTATTGTTATAATGCCCAAATTACCTTAGCCAAATACCTTGTAGTATTCTAAGGTTATACCTATCTGAAAAGCCGGAAATACTATTATACTTCGTCGATCCACAAACCGAAACCTAGGAAAATCTCCATAGTCCGTTGGAGTATTGTGAAGAAGTTGGTTAGAACTTCTAAGGGTGGTTTAGAGCGGGTTGGAGCGCTCGGAGTTGGAGCTAAACGATTGCCCAGGATCGACTTTATACTTGGATAATTATGGGCTTAGCGAGGTAAATATCTTGTCCCCCTTTTGTAATTGGATATTACATGTCGTTAGATTATATAGTTGAAGTATACTATATATATATAACTGAACGTAGTTGTTGGCAATGTCTTTTGACTTAAGCTGAAGAATAAGGAAGCTGAGCGTAATTACATAGGGTGTATTCTGATGAGACTTGTGTAGTAATCGTGGAGTAGAATTGTACCCGTTCGGGTTAGATGTATAACCCCCCCCTGGTTGGCTTGGTAGCCGGCCTCGATAGAGGAGGAGATTTCTGTTGTGGCGGGAAGTCTTTGTCGAATTTTACGTAGAATGTTCTCTGATGTTAATAAGCGCTTTGTGGCCTTATAGGTTGAAGTGCTACGTGTGGAATGATCCACTTGGCTTAAGGAGTAGCCATTGTTTGGGCGTTTTGCTATTAGTCGATACTCGTCGCGAGGTATGTGAACCTCTTCCTATCTCTCCTAGCATGATATGTGTGAACTATGTAGTGCGGTGAGCGTACGTGTGTTTGATTGTTGTAAAACATAAAGTGTTATAACGGCTTTATGGGAAGTTGGTTATAACGACTTTATGTAGTTAAGAAAATGGGTTGTGGTTTTGAAAGATAACCGATTTGATTATAAGCGACTTGTTATGTGTTAATGAAGAACTTGAAGTATTTCAAAAGGTTTATAAATCATTTTGAAAGAATATGTGTAGTGATGTATTTTTGAAAACTTAAGAGTTATACAAGCTTTATGGGAAGTTAGGTATAACGGCTTAAGAATGTTTTCATGATTTTGGAAATCGGGATGTGTATCGACAAACCAACTGCGGCGTTAATAAAAGGAAATGTTTTGAATAATTAAGTATTGGTAAAACCGGTAGAAACCTCATCTGCATAGAAGCTAAGATAAGACAAAATGATATTACATTTCTAGATCATAGTCTTTGTAATAAGATTGTTATAACAGAATATCCTACTCACATAAGGCTTATGTTTCTTAGATTGTTTAAAGAGAATTATATTCTTGAATGAATAAGACTATGAACTACGAAACCTTTCTAAAATAAGAAACGTGAGCATTTGAAATTAGGCAAACTTGGGCGTTTGGAAAATAATGTTGTTACTTGGTTTTACAAAGGTAAGTGTTTTGGTTTACTTAAAAAGCAGTCACTCTATTTTATACTACGGGTATTGTGTGACTTATGTGATAGGAACGGATCTTTTAAAGATTTAATGTATGAAATGCGTTGGGGTTAGATACTCGAACTTGTTAGTAGAAAGTACCTTGGGTGAATAACTTGATTGTATTGGGTTGTGATAGCCTTGTAATACTTTCTTGTTGATATGATAAGTAAACATGTTAGATGCTACTTGTGTTAGTATCTTGTGATTGTTATGTAAGGGTCATTCTTCTTTGTGCTTACATTGTTAAAAGGTAAGTCCGTTATCTTGTTATTATATCACCTACCCCGATCGTATCACAGGGCTTGCCACCGCGATGCGTCTATCGGCTATCACGGTCCTTGAGACTATGCGGAGTGCGGTAGGCTCGAGATTGGTGATCATTCGGGTGTTTAGCACGATGCGGAAATTCCTATCACGGTCTCTGAGGACTATGCGGTCCTTGAAGGGCTATGCGAGTGCGAAGTCGGGGCGGATCTGAGGGTTAGGCTGCGCCGATGCGGGGTATACCTCGGGTGGTCTAGGACCGATTCGAGGAATACCTTATGCGGGTGCATGTGTGACCTATGCGGGCTGCGAGTTCGAGGAATGACGCGCGCGGTGATCTGCGGGCGATGGCGGCCGATCTGTGGTGCGATGCAGAGACCTCGTGTCTGATTGGTGGCATTTGTGGTGCGGGGTCTTAGTAGTCGGCTATGCCCGTACTTACCGTCACGGTCTTATTGTGATGACTTTGAGGCGTGAGTCACGACTTGACATATTGCTTAGTTGTTGTGAATCGTAGTTTGGTTATCATCATGTCTCCTTTATATAGACTACTATGATTTGATTCTGATTACTTCTGATTTCACATACTTGGTACATGTTATGCGACCTCGCCCGAGGCTGCGTTCATGCCGCGAGTTGAGGTACATCGATCGTTGATCCTAGCTCTCAAGTCCTGATTCGGCGTTGGGAAGCTCCGTTTCTCGGAGGCTTATCGATGGTATAGTCCTGTCGTAGTAAGTGTTTACATTCGGGGGTTTGGCGGGGCCCTGTCCGCCGTTGTGTCGTATCATTCTTAAGTGTAATCTTGTTGTGGCGGGGTTGGTAAAAGGATTAAGCTGTTCATTTGTAAAAGAGTTGATGGTTATATATATGCCACAGCAAGTTTTCCTGATTATTGTTTTATATTTACATTTATCTCGTATTTGTTGTTTTATGTTCCGCTGATTACTCTGATGTTGTGTCACTAGGGTGCCCGGGGTAAGGCACCAGTCACGGGCCCAGTTTCGGGTCGTGACAAAAATTCCGGCTATGTCTTTTCTTATTTTTGCGGGTTTTTCCGGGAGACGAAACATTTTGGACCAACGAGAGGGCGACACTTGTCACCCTCAAGTTGGTAGAGTGTGGGGCGGTAATGGCTTGGACGATTGGGGTGTCAAGTGGGCAAGTTGATGGTAGATATTTGTGTAGATATTTGTGAGGTTTTAAGGGTAGGGTCTAGGGGCACTTGGGCATATCTTGGCCCTCCACTTGCCCACTTGGCTAGATCTTGACCTTGATTTCCTATAAATACCCTCCTGTGAAGCTTTCTTCATCCATCCTCACTTCCTTAAGTCTTGAAAGCCCTCCCTCTCGTGAGGCCCCGTAGAGTAGCACCCTCCTTGTGGTGTGGCGAGACCACCCCTTTAGGAGTTGGTAGTAGGGTACCCCTTGCCTTATTGTTCTCGTAGAATACACCACTCTTGGTAGAAATACTCTCAGTATTGTTACTATACCCAAATTACCTTAGCAGTATACCTTGTAGTATTCCAAAGATATCTCTGTCGTAGAGCAGGAAATACTACCTTATGTCCTTTTGTCTCAAACCAAAACCCTAAGGAAAACCTTCATAGTCGGTTGAAGTGTTAAGTAGAAGTTGCGTAGAACTTCTAAGGGTTGTTTGGAGCGGGTTGGAGCGCACGGAGTAGGAGCTAAACCTTGCTCAGGATCGACATTATAACTTGGATAATTTTGGTCTTATCAGGTAATATCTTGTCCCTTATTGTAATTGGAAATTACATGTTGTAAGATTATATAGTTGAAGTATACTATATATAGAAGCAACCTAACTGCTTTGCAATGTCTTTGACTTAAGCACGAATATAAAGAAAAGAAAGAAGCTGTAATTACATAGGGTGTATTCTGGTGAACTTGTGTAGCATTCTTGTGAAGTAGAATTGTACGTCAGGTTAGATGTATAAACCCCCGGTTGGCTTGATGGCCGGCCTCGATAGAGGAGAGATTTCTGTGATTGCGGGGAAGGTCTTTGAATTTTACGTAGAATGTTCTACGATTAGACCTAGATATTAATAAGCGCCTTATGGCCTTATAGGTTGAAGTACCGTGCGTGGCGCGATCTACTTGGCTTAAGGAGTAGCCGAAGCGGTTTGAAGGTACTTGGAGCGTTTTGCTATTAGTCGATAATCGTCGCGGTATGTGAACCTCTTCCTACCTTTTCTAGCATGATATGTGTATAACTATGTAGTACGGTAGGCGTGCGTGTGTAAAATGCTTTGTGGTTTTAAGGTAAGCGACTTGATGTGTGATAATAAAGAAGAGTTATACTAGCTTTATGGGAAGCTAAGTATAACGTTTTAAGAGAGGTAAAGAGAATGGTTCTTGATTTTAAAAGTTAAGAGGCTTAATCTTAAGATAAGAGACTTAACTTGTTTTACTTGGTAATTAACATTTTGTTAAAAATGTTGTAAAACCTCATTCGCGAGTAATGAGTACTTGATTTTAAAAGCAATAATGTTTTACTGATTTCGGAAATCAGAATAAGTATCGAACAAACCACAGCAGCGCTAATAAAGGGAAATGTTTTGACTAATAATGTATTAGTAAAACCAGTAGAAACTTCCATCTGCATAGAAAGTTAGAAACTAAGATGAGACAAAATGATGTTACATTTCCTAGATTCATGGCTGCTTAAATAAGATTGTTATAAAGAAGAATAACCTACTCACGTATCAGACATATGTTTCTCAAATTGCTTTTAAAGGAGAATTATATCATTAAGTGATTAAAATTATGAACTACGAAACCTTTCGAAAATGAGAAACTTGAGTAATTGAAATTAGGAAAACTTGAAACATTTGGAAAAGAATGTTGTTACTTGATTTTACGAAGAGAAGTGTTTTGATTTACTTCAAAAGATAATCACTCTATTTTCATATACTACGTATTGTGTGACTTTTGTAAAGCGTAGCGTATCTTTTAAAAGATAATGTATGAAGTACTTTGGGAATAGATACGATCTTGTTAATCATATATTAGAATGTACCTTGTGTGTATAACTTGATTGTGTTGGTTTGTGATAGCCTTGTAATACTTTCTTGTTGATTTGATAAGTAAACATGCTAGGATCTACGTGTGTTAGTATCTTGTGATGTTTTGTGTAAAGGGGTTTTCCTCATTTGCGCTTAAGTTGTTTGACTCTCGGTAGTTATGTTGGTATTGTACCACTCACCTTGACTTGTTCGGAGGTTAAGCTGCCTCCGATGCGGGGTAGACTTCGGTGATGCAGGACCGTGATTCGAGAATACCTCGTGCGGGTCGGGGATCCATGCGAGAACTACGGAGTTCGGGTTAGTTTGCGGCCGTGGTCATGCGGTCTTTGTGGCCATGCGGATGCGAGTCGGGGCGATGCCGGAGTAGCTACCGATCACGAGGAATACCTCATGCGGGCCTGAGGTTGGCTTTATCTTGAGCTACGGAGAGTTCGGGGCTAGATGCGCGCATTTGATCTGCGGCGAGTGACCGGCTTTGATCATGTGGCAGTCTAGACAGATATCATGATCTGATTTATGACCTGTTGTTACACCGTAAATTCTAGAGGATAGATAAGTTGGCAAACATGTGTTGGAAGGATTTTGAGTTTACCTTTGAGTATTGGACCCCAGTTGTTAAGGATTGTAAGGTGTTTAAAGGCCTAGTGTGTAGTCAGTTGAATCTAGGTCCCAGCCTGACCAACCGTTCGTCGATTGGACATGAGTCAAAAGTTATGGAAGTTTCAAGTTTGGCGCGATCAGTAAAGCGATGACTTGATTCGGGGAGTTGTGTGGCCGGAGAAAGCGGCGCGGCGCCGATTATCGCGAGTGCGGGTGTTGAAGCGCCAGCGGCCGAATCTGAGGCGCGGCCGTGCAGCGTGCAATTATTTTTACGAAGTGTTAGCGCGGCCGTGGCGCATGGCGCCAGCGGGATTTTCTGCGGGTAAGGAGAAAAATCGGGATATTTTTATAAGGAGCCTATGGGAGGGTGACAAGTGTCCTCCCGTCCTTTGACCAGCGATAGAAGCCTACTTTAGGGCAAGTCTTGGAAGACTTGGCCATTTCATTCAAACCCTCCCGAGAAAACCCTCTCCTTCTGCAGGTTTTGAGAAACTGCCTTAGGGAAGCGTTGGAGGCGGCAAGGAGGAAAAAGGTGTTGGTGAACTTGTGGGAAGCTGGTGGGCGAGTTTGTGGAAAGGAAGTGGAAGAAAAGGGCTTGTGGGCTTTTCCAAAGGTAAAAGTTTCCTTATCTTGGATTTGAGTTTTTACTTGTGATAGTAGTATAGATCTGTGAGCCGAGGTACATTATATTTAGAGTTTGAATAGATTTGTGAGCACTGAAATTTATTATAGTTAAGTTTGTATAGATTTGTGAGCTGAGGTCATTATAGTTAAGTTGGCTTAGATTTGGATCTTGTAGCCTTGTTGATTTCGGCCTTGTGAAGGTGGCAAGTTAATAGAAACAAAGGAAGTTACATCGATTTCAGTAGAATGTAGGGGCCTTGTACTTAGTTTACTCTACGTTGAAACTAGAGTTTGATAGGCGTTTATGGCCCTTATAGGATTGAAGTACTACGTGTAGCATATTCTTCTTAAGGAGATAGTCTTGAGGAGCATTTTGCTTAGTGTCGACAATCGTCGCGAGGTATGTGATTCTTCTATCCTCTTGACATGACTATTTGTGAAATATATAGTGCGGTTGGCCGCGTGTGTTAAGAAATTGATTTTCCAAATTGTGTCTTGACTTGTTATGAAGTGTAAAGGGCTTCATTAGGTGTAAGAGTAGTAAGTCTTATCAGTTAGTAATGGGCACTCGGTGCTTAAGAATGAGCCCTCTTGGTCTCGTAAATGTTTATGTGGTAATTGGTTGGTTTAAAACATAAAGGGGTTATAACGGCTTTATGGGAAGTCGATTATAACAACTTTATGTGAGTAAAAGAACGGTTGTTGATTGGTAGAAGTTAAGAGACTTGATCTTGTAAGATAAGAGACTTAACTTAGAATTGTGAAAGTTTTGTAATGTATTCAAAAGTTGTAAAACCTCATTCGTGAGTAATGAGTAATACTTAGTTTTGAAAACTTAAGAGTTATACTAGCTTTATGGGAAGTTAGGTATAACGGCATAAGAATGTGAAATGGATTTGAAAGTGGGAACAAGTATCGAACACACCATTGCAGCGCTAATAAAGGAAATGGTTTTCGACTAATTGATTATATTAAAACGGTAGAAACCTCCATCTGCATAGAAACTAAGATAAGACAAAATGATATTACATTTCCTAGATCATGGTTGCTTAAATGAGAATCATTGATAACAAGTTCGACTTTTCTTAAAATTCCAAAGAATGAACTTAATGGATTGCAAAGGATAATGTCTTGGATTTTGGAAAGAAGTAACTTGAGTTTGAAAGTATAAATCACTTGTTTTCAATATCGAACTTTTCTTAAGGGAAAAGTAAATGACTTAGTTTTAAAAGGTAGGAATACTTGACCTTAAAGGAGTTAATTACTTGGACTTTTAAAAGGTATATGACGTTATGTTAATTGTGTTTGAAATGCGTGTTTTAAACATGAATGTGTGTGATACTATTGTGATAGTATCGTATGGTTTCTACGTAAAGAGAGGTCTTTGAAGGTAGGAAAGAATGTAGTATTTTGGGGTTGGAACCGGTTTGTCGACTTAAGCGAAGGTACTTTGAGTTGTGTGTAACTTACTGTGCTTGTGGTGATAGTTTTGTTGTTGTGCAAGTGTTTGACTTTGTGCTCAGGAGTCTCTCGACGGAGGCGGGATATCGGGTGGTATGATGGACATATCGACCGTTGGGTAGCCAGCGGGTATGCTTCCACTATATTGATCCTTTGGGACATATCGACCGTTGGGTAGCCACGGGTATGCTTCCATTAGGAGTGTTATCTTGTAAATGGCCCAGGTTGGACATCGACGACCGTTGGGTAGCCCAGTATCGTCCGGTGAGTATTATCGGGTATTTGTTTGGACATCTTGACACGTTGGGTAGCCGCAGTATCGTCCTGATGAGTATTATCGGTATTTGTTTGGACATCTTGACCGTTGGGTAGCCGAGTATCGTCCACGGTGAGTATTATCTTGTTATTGGTTGGGACATCTTGACACGTTGGGTAGCCCAGTATCGTCCACGATGAGTATTATCTTGTTATTGGTTGGGACATCTTGTGCGTTGGGTAGCCGCGGTATCGTCCTTGTGAGTACTATCTTGTTATTGGGTTGGACATCGAAACACGTTGGGTAGCGCAGTATCGTCCACTTTGAGTAATGATCTTTCGGGCGTGAGTCACGACTTGATGTGATTTGATTTGGTAGGCTGTATATCGTGGTGTCTTGTAGTTTGGTTATCATACATGTCTCTGTTTTCCTTATAGACTATTATGATTTCATTTCTGATATTTTTGTTTCGCATACTCGGTTTTGTTATGCGACCCCGCCGAAGCTGCGTTCATCTGCGAGTTGAGATACATCGCTTGTTGATCGCGCGCTTTGGATCGCTGTTCGGTTCTCGAGCTCCGTTCCTTGGAACTTTGTCACTTGATGCAGTTCCACGAAGTTGTAGAACTTTTTGTACATTGAGGGTATGGCGGGGCCTGTCCGTCGAGAGATGTTATAAAAATTCTTAGAAGTGCATGAAATCTTGATGTGGCGAGGATTATGGCTATTCGGTGTTAGTTATTTTTGAGAAAAGGTAACGCTTAGTTGCTTTGTTTTCTCTTTTCATTGGTTATCATGTATGAGTTTTAATTTCCGATTTTCTCGATGTTGTTTGACTACTTGGGTGCGGGGTAAGGCACGATCGCGGGCCGGTTTAGTCGTGGCAGTGGTATCGAGCAGGTTGTCCTCGGAAAGTGTCTACGACCGTGTCTAAGTAGAGTCTTGATTATCGATGTGTTGTGCACCACATCTATAATCGAGGAGGCTGAGACATTTAGGATTAGTTTCTATTCTTCTCATTACGAGATCGTGCCTTAGAAGGCGTGTTGTAAGTTGGACCCTCTACGGCGTGTTTCGTTTTACGATTATGCCTGCGAAGGCAACGGGGCGAAGGGCAAGGCGAGGAGGCTGCGAGTAGAAGCGGCGGCAGTCTCTCTGAGACCACGATACGAGCCTCGGTCCGCGATGCAGGCGGAGAGATGGGTTACAAGGAGTTGGCGATTATTGGCGGGGTTGTGGCGGACACGAGATAAGTGGGCCAGCGGATTCGATAGCGCGATGGTTCACGAGATCGGATAGTTTGAGGTGCGGGACTTTACGAGTTGTGGCGCGAGTTCTACGGTCGAGGCACGAGGATGATCGCGAGTTCATCAAGCGATTCTGACGGATCGTGAGTGATCGAGGCATCGGAGACCGAGTCGGTGGTCCTAGGTTCGCATTGTGCGTGATCCGCCGATCGGTGGTTTTGATTCGTGGGAGCTGTCGGGAGGGAATGCACTTCCAGCGAGATGGGGCGAGTTCTCGGAGGCATTTCTTGCACATTTCTTGCCTCGCGGATGAGAGGACTCGGTAAGCAATTTTTGATGTTGAGGCGAGCAGGCGTGCGGTTGAGTACTGGCGTGGAGTTTAACTCACTGGCTCGATGCGTCCCGCGTTAGTGGCGACATGGAGGGCGAGTGCACGCTATGTCACGAGGGCTTGATGACTATTTGGCGAGAGAGTTGCTCGGGAGTAGCTCTTGGTAGGGCATGGACATTGCCGCGTGCGAGCTCGTGCACTTGGATGTGAGGCGCGTAAGTCGTGGAATGACCAAGATCGCAGAGTAGGGCAAAGCGGCGAGGTCCTTTGGTGACGCCGAGCGGCGGCCTGGCCAGCGGAGTTAGTTATGCGCCTCGCCCGATGCAGTGCTCCACCTCGATCGTCGGGGCGTTCGAAAAATTCGGGAAGCGGTCGGGGCTCGAGTTTGAGTTTTGGGGATCGGGGATGTTAGTCGGATGGGACCACCCTTACCTCGTTGTGACCATTGTGGTAGGCTCGCGATGGGGAGTGTCGTGCTAATAGGGAATCTGCTTTATATGCGGCCGGTAGACCATTTTGCAAGGTGTCCCACGAGAGATAGCGCGGAGGTTGAGATTCGACCCGGGATCGATGGGCGGTTCACCTCCTCCTTTTGTCGTCGTCTTGGGAAAGAACATGAGTAGAGCGACAAGAAGGAAGTGAAGCAATAGTTCTGGTATGTTCTTAACCTACAGAGTATTGTATGCTTTGATGTTGTGGTGATGTGTTGAGTGCTATGTTCGGGTAGCTTTGTGTATATAATGTGTTTTGGAAGCATGGTTATTAAAGAGGGTAAGTTTGGGAATGAGAAAAATTTTGAGACCTTAGATGTAAAGTAGTCTTGGGTAGAAGCCTTTCTTGTTAATCCTTGTCGGAGTGTATGGTATACATGGAGTTTTGTGTGATGATTCCATGAGTAGTTTGTGATGGGAGTGGTAGCTTCCAGCGTGGATTAGTAAGATGGACGAGTTGGAGGTAGTGACTCGAGGTGGTAGAAAGCGAGCGATGGTGAATTGTGGGCGTGTACTAGAGAGGGTGTGAGTGTACAAGGAAGGTGCGCCAGGAGTAAGGAGAGTATCCTTTAGACCGGGAGGAGAAAATAGTGATGTTTGCACGTTAGAGGTGATTTCCCGTTATTTGGAATTTGGAGATCGTGATTTCTATATTATGGCCATGAGAGGCATAAATGAGTTTTGGTAGGTATAGTAGTGAAGACTATCTGGCGCGTGTTCTGAAGACTTAGAAGGAACATTCGGGACGAATGTTTCTAAGAGAGGAAGAATGTTACACCAGTAAATTCTAGAGGATAGATAAGTTGGCAAACATGTGTTGGAAGGATTTTGAGTTTACCTTTGAGTATTGGACCCCAGTTGTTAAGGATTGTAAGGTGTTTAAAAGGCCTAGTGTGTAGTCAGATTGAATCTAGGTCCCAGCAACCAACCGTTAAATCGATTGGACATCAGTCAAAAGTTATGGAAGTTTCAAGTTTGGCGCGATCAGTAAAGCGATGACTTGATTCGGGGTTCAGTGTGGCCGGAGAAAGCGAGCGCGCGGATTATCTTGGTCTGCCCAGGTGTTGAGCCTTGGCGCTCGGAATCTTGTGGCGCGGCTGCGTCTGCGTGCAATTTTACGAAGTGTTAGCGCCTTGTGGCCGTGGCTGCGGCGCTAAGCGGGATTTTCTGGGTAAAGGAGAAAAATCGGGATATTTTTATAAGGAGCCTATGGGAGGGTGACAAGTGTCCCTCCCGTCCTTTGACCAATGATAGAAGCCTACTTTGTGGCCAAGTCTTGGAAGACTTGGCCATTTCATTCAAACCCTCCCAAGAGAAAACCCTCTCCCTTCTCTCTAGGTTTTTGAGAAACCAGCCTTAGGGAAGCTGTTGGAGCGGCAAGGAGGAAAAAGGTGTTGGTGAACTTGTGGGAAGCTTTTGGTGGGCGAGTTTGTGGAAAGGAAGTGGAAGAAAAGGGCTTGTGGGCTTTTCCAAAGGTAAAAGTTTCCACTTCCTCTTGGATTTGAGTTTTTACTTGTGATAGTAGTATAGATCTGTGAGCTGAGGTAAATTATATTTAGAGTTTGAATAGATTTGTGAGCTGAGGCTGTTATAGTTAAGTTTGTATAGATTTGTGAGCTGAGGTTGTTATAGTTAAGTTGGCTTAGATTTGGATCTTGTAGCCTTGTTGATTTCGGCCTTGTGAAGGTGGCAAGTTAATAGAAACAAAGGAAGTTACGTCGATTTCCGTAGAATGTAGGGGCCTTGTACTTAGTTTACTCTCGTTCGAAACTAGAGTTTGATAGGCGTTTTATGGCCTTATAGGATTGAAGTACTACGTGTAGCATATTCTTCTTAAGGAGATAGTGCGAGGAGCATTTTGCTTAGTGTCGACAATCGTCGCGAGGTATGTGATTCTTCCTATCCTCTTGACATGACTATTTGTGAAATATATAGTGCGGTTGTACGTGTGTTAAGAAATTGATTTTCCAAATTGTGTCTTGACTTGTTATGAAGTGTAAAGGGCTTCATTAGGTGTAAGAGTAGTAAGTCTTATCAGTTAGTAATGGGCACTCGGTGCTTAAAGAATGAGCCTCTTGGTCTCATAAATGTTTATGTGGTAATTGGTTGGTTTAAAACATAAAGGGGTTATAACGGCTTTATGGGAAGTCGATTATAACAACTTTATGTGAGTAAAGAACGGTTGTTGATTGGTAGAAGTTAAGAGACTTGATCTTGTAAGATAAGAGACTTAACTTAGAATTGTGAAAGTTTTGTAATGTATTCAAAAGTTGTAAAACCTCATTCGTGAGTAATGAGTAATACTTGGTTTTGAAAACTTAAGAGTTATACTAGCTTTATGGGAAGTTAGGTATAGCGGCATAAGAATGTGAAATGGATTTGAAAGTGGGAACAAGTATCGAACACACCATCGGCGCTAATAAAGGAAATGGTTTCGACTAATTGATTATATTAAAACCAGTAGAAACCTCCATCTGCATAGAAACTAAGATAAGACAAAATGATATTACATTTCCTAGATCATTTGCTTAAATGAGAATCATTGATAACAAGTTCGACTTTCTTAAAATTCCAAAGAATGAACTTAATGGATTGCAAGGATAATGTCTTGGATTTTGGAAAAGAGAAGTAACTTGAGTTTGAAAGTATAAATCACTTGTTTTCGGATATCGAACTTTTCTTAAGGGAAAAGTAAATGACTTAGTTTTAAAAGGTAGGAATACTTGACCTTAAAGGAGTTAATTACTTGGACTTTTAAAAGGTATACTTGACGTTATGTTAATTGTGTTTGAAGTCGTGTTTTAAACATGAATGTGTGTGATACTATTGTGATAGTATCGTATGGTTTCTACGTAAAGAGAGGTCTTTGAAGGTAGGAAAGAATGTAGTATTTTGGGGTTGGAACCGGTTTGTCGACTTAAGCGAAGGTACTTTGAGTTGTGTGTAACTTGCTGTGCTTGTGGTGATAGTTTTGTTGTTGTGCAAGTGTTTGACTTTGTGCTCTGAGTCTCGACGGAGGGGATGATATCGGGTGGTATGATGGACATATCGACACGTTGGGTAGCCACGGGTATGCTTCACTATATTGATCCTTTGGGACATATCGACACGTTGGGTAGCCACGGGTATGCTTCCGTTAAGTGTTATCTTGTAAGCGGGTTGGACATCTTGACACGTTGGGTAGCCGCGGTATCGTCCGGTGAGTATTATCTGGGTATTTGTTTGGGCATCGACACGTTGGGTAGCCAGCAGTATCGTCCACAATGAGTATTATCTGGGTATTTGTTTGGACATCTTGACCCGTTGGGTAGCCAGAGTATCGTCCGGTGAGTATTATCTTGTTATTGGTTGGGACATCTTGCGACACGTTGGGTAGCCGAGTATGCGTCCACAATGAGTATTATCTTGTTATTGGTTGGGACATACCGACACGTTGGGTAGCGCAGTATCGTCCTGTAGTACTATCTTGTTATTGGGTTGGACATACCGACACGTTGGGTAGCTATCACGACCGGCTGGCCGTGATCGTGCCTTACCGGGCACCCTAGTGACACAACATCGAGTAATGTCAGTGGAACATAAACAACAACGTGAGATAACGAAATATAAAACAATAATCATGAAAACTTGCTGTCGGCGTATATATATAACCATCAACTCTTTTACAAATGAACGGCTTAATCCTTTTTACCAACCGCCCATGCATTACTACAGCACCTAAGAATGATCGACCACAATGGCGGGGCGGGGCCGCCAAACCACGAATGTAAACACTTACTCTGACGGACTATACACGATAAGCCTCGGAGAAAGCGGAGCTTCCCAAGCGACTGTGACCACGAGCTAGGATCGGCATCGATGTACCTCGACTGCGGCATGAACGCGGCCCGGCGAGGTCGATCTGACATGTACCAAGTATGTGAAACTATAAAGTAATCATGCGAAATCATAGTAGTCTATATAAAGCGGGAGGCGTGTATGATAACGAACTACGATTCACAACAACTAAGCGATCGTGTCAAGTCGGGGACTCGCGCCAAGTCATCACAATAAGGCCGTGCGGGGTAAATGCGAAGGCATGGCCGACTACTAAGACCCCGGTACCCACAAATGCCACAAAGCGTATCACGAGGTCTCTCTAGACCGCACGGAGATCGGCGGCCATTGGCGCGATATCGATGTCTTGGCGTCTATTCTGGAACTCGCGACTCGCGCATGGGTCGGACGCGTAAGGTATTCCTCGAATCACGGTCCTAGACCACGAGGTATACCGCGTGAAGCGGCTAACCCCGGTATCCGTCACGGACTTAGCAGCCGCGTAGCCCTCAAGGACCGCATAGTCCCTCGAGACCGTAGGAATTCCGCGTCGGGCTAAACACCGGAATGATCGGTCGATCACGGAGCCTCTGCGACTCAGCGTAGTCTCAAGGCCGCATGGCGTATAGACCCGCGTCGAGGGTGGCAAGCCTGCGGTATACGATCGAGGGTAGGTGATATAATAACAATGATGCAATGGACTTACCTTTTAACAATGTAAGCCAGAGAATGACCCGCTTACATAACAATCACAAGATACTAACACAGTAGCGTCCTAACATGTTTACTTATCATATCAACAAGAAAGTATTACAAGGCTATCACAACCCAATACAATCAAGTTATTCACCAAGGTACTTTACTAACAAGTTCAGTATCTAACCCCAACGTACTTCATACATTAAATCTTTAAAAGATCCGTTCCTATCACATAAGTCACCTGATACCGTAGTATAAAATAGAGTGGTATTTGTCTTTTAAAGTAAACAAAACACTTACCTTTGTAAACCAAGTAACAACATTATTTTCCAAGCGTCGAGTTTGCCTAATTTCAAATGCTCACGTTTCTTATTTTAGAAAGGTTTAGTAGTTCATAGTCTTATTCATTCAAGAATATAATTCTCTTTTAAACAATCTAAGAAACATAAGCCTTATGTGAGTAGGATATTCTTGTTATAACAATCTTATTACGTGACCGTGATC
Organism: Przewalskia tangutica; assembly: GCA_029844215.1. Taxonomy (NCBI): domain Eukaryota; kingdom Viridiplantae; phylum Streptophyta; class Magnoliopsida; order Solanales; family Solanaceae; genus Przewalskia; species Przewalskia tangutica. The sequence goes on from CM056720.1 coordinate 113,307,631, forward strand.
TAGAAATGTAATATCATTTTGTCTTATCTTAGCTTCATGCGGATGGAAGTTTCTCTTGGTTTTACGATACTTAATTATTCAAAACATTTCCTTTTATTAACGCATGTGCGGTGGTTTGTCGATACACGTCCCGATTTCCAAAATCGATAAAACATTCTTAAGCGGGTTATACCTAACTTCCCATAAAGCTAGTATAACTCTTAAGTTTTCAAAAAATACATCACTACATATTCTTTCAAAATGATTTATAAACCTTTTGAAATACTTCAAGTTCTTCATTAACACATAACAAGTCGATTATAATCAAATCGGTTATCTTTGAAAACCTGACCCATTTCTTAACTACATAAAGTATTATAACCAACTTCCCATAAAGCGGTTATAACAACTTTATGTTTTACAACAATCAAACACGTATGCGTCTGGTACTACATAGTTCACACATATCATGCTAGGAGAGATAGGAAGAGGTTCACATACCTTGCGGCGGTATCGACTAATAGCAAACGCTCAACGATGGCTACTCCTTAAGCCAAGTGGATCATTCCACGTAGCACTTGACTATAAGGCCCTGAGCGCTATTAACATCGTAGAACATTCTACGAAAATTCGTGACACCTCACGCCGGCGTAAATCTCCTCTCTGTCGAGGCTACGAAGCCAACCGGGGTTATACATCTAACGACGGGTACAATTCTACTCCACGATTACTACTACCGAAGTCTCATGTCTGATCCTATGTAATTCTGATTCGATTCGATTCCTTATTCTTGAGCTTAAGTCAAAAGACATTGCCAACAACTACGTTCGATTATATATATAGTATACTTCAACTATATAATCTAACGACATGTAATATCGATTACAAAAAGGGGACAAGATATTTACCTCGCTAAGCCCATAATTATCCAAGTATAAAGTCGATCTGGCAATCGTTTAGCTCGACTCGGCGCTCAACCTCTAAACCACCCAGAAGTTCTAACCAACTTCTTCCACAATACTCAACGGACTATGGAGATTTTCCTAGGGTTTGGTTTTGTGGTGACGGGAAGTATAATAGTATTTAGGCTTTTAGTATAGGTATAACCTTAGAATACTACAAGGTATTTGGGCGAGGTATTTGGACATAATAATACTAGGAGAGTATTTCTATACCACAACAAGGGGTATTATCTGAAAACAACCAAGGCTAGGGGTACCAGCTAGCAACTCTAGGAGGGGTGCTCTCGGCCACGAGGGAGGCCATGGCGAACTCAACCTGAGGAGGAGAGGATTTTACACTTAGAAACATTTAGGAATGGATGATGAATTCATCAAAGGGAGAGGGTATTTATAGCCTGAGCCAAGGCTAACAATGGCAAGATTGAGCCAAGTGCTACCTGAAGTGTAGGGCCAAGATATGCCCAAGTGCCCCCAGTCCCTACTCGCCAAACCCTCAAAATATCTACCAAAATATCTACCACTTGACACTTTACCGTCAAGCACCGCGCCCTTGCTGATGAGAGGGTGCCAAGTCGCCCTCTCGTTGGTCCAAAATGTTAGTCTCTCGGAAAAATCCATAAAAATGAGAAAAGACATAGCGAATTTTCCCGCCCATGAGTTATGTAAAGCGTTTCGTCGAAAAGCGACTCTAGCAAGGTGTTGTGCACAAATGCCATTCGGCCGAGCCACTGGCGGGGTGACACGTGTCACCCTCTATTGGCCCAAAATAAAACATCTTCGAAAATATCCATAATGGCCAAAATCTAGAAACAAAGTGGGCCACAAAAGCCAGTAAATTTCTCGTGGGCCCAGCGTGACCATTTTCGAAAATAAAATTCCATAATTCTCTAATATTCCGAGAAGTCCGAATACCAAATCTGGGAATCAATTCCCATTAACGAACCTTTTCCTTCAAAAAAACAGGAAACTTTTAGTGGAAAAATCGCCTCTTTCTTCCTTTCCAATCTTTACATGCGTATTCTCAAATGCGTGCGTCCTCGCATACATACCCTAGAACTACGAGTATAACATTCTCCTCATAGAAACATTCGTCGAATGTTCTTACAAATCTCAAAACAAGCGTGCGTGATATAGTCTTCTCTTATACTTACGAGAACAATCTGCCATACACGCCATGAAACACTGCGCAAAACTTACATCTAAGTCCACGAAACACCTCTACATCCACAAATACCTCTTCCGGGGTCAAAATATACTTCCTTAGTCAGCGATACCACTTTTGTCACTTTGTCGCGAGCCTTGCTCCAACGACCGACAAATGGTGCAAAATTGCGTCACGATCATTTGGTATCGTACACTCGAATTCTTACCACATTTACGATCGCTTTAGTATCCAAAACTCGGGGTTACTATCTCTAACGTGGTCATCATTAGCGGGAACGTGCGGATGGATCTTGATACTTTCCGCACATAACAATCTGAAAGACAGGACGTCCTTCCTCCAAGTCGGACGGCAAATGCTAACATATAGGCAACGGCCTATTCTTCACATGAACTCACAAAGGCCCAAGTAACTCGGGCTAAGTTCCTACTGTTTCAAAACTCGTCACACCTAGCAGGGGTGGTACTCAAGAAGGCCGTCGACGAACTCTAGCGGCGTCGTAGATTATCCGCACGATTCATACGGTGCCGGAACTTACAGACAAGCTTCACTATCCGCGATCTGCTGGAACAAGTGAACCAACTATCTGAACCACGCCAACATCGAACCAACCCGGCAACTTACACTTCCGCCCTGCGAAAGTCTCGTAAGCGACATCAGAACAGCTGAAATGGTAGCTCAAGCGCTCATCGCGGGAGACAACAATCCTCGCAACTATCCTGAAATCCACCGCGGCGAGGCGAATGCGGTCTGAGACTCACCAGTCCTTAACCTGCTGGTAAAACTTCGAAACAAAAATGCAGTAACACGGGCTCCGACATGCGCCATAAGGTGAAGGTAGGCACCGTCGCGACCTTACAACCTTACGATAAATCAACCTGCGAGTGAGCGGTCCGGCCAGAAGAACACGATGGGTGCCCCGTCGGACCACCGGTCGAGCGCGTCCACGAACTCGTCGTTGGTTAACTAAACATGGGCCTAACACCCTCGTGACCCTAACACAAGAGGGACCACCACAAAGCCCACCGCAAACCTACGCGGGTTGACCGCGCGTAGCCTGGCCGAGCGTGAGCGCGAAATACCATCTCCCGAAGGAACAATCTTACTAAACACGTTACGAAAACCTAGCGGTCTTAGCTCAACTACCCTCTTTCATTTCATACTACATAGGGACTTATCCCAAACACATTTCACGTGCACTATGCACTCATAAGGGTCGAAACATAAACATCGTCTCTGCAGAGATGGCCTTACCTCTAAGGTCTTTGCGTATAAAGCTCTAAGGCTCACACTTTCTCTATCCTCCAAAATCTTACTCGGTTAACCCGCGATTTCTAATCACAACTAACACTTGCTATCGAACATAGCACTTAAGGTATACTCGCTTGAAAGTCAGAAGGACGCTGCTGCTTCGGCCTCTTACTGCGTCGCGGTTAACGCGTCGATCTCTACGTTTCTCGACTGCTTGCGCATGGCGTACGAGCCATGCTCGAGCCTAGCGAAGGATTACTCTTGCACAACCCTTTCTTAGGTAGTCATCAAGACTCGTGGTACATCGGTATAATCTCTGGTAGCCAAATCCATGGCTGCTAATGCAGTCGCCTCTTTGCAATCTACATTCTCTGTTCGGTCGTGGGCGAAGGTTCAAATATCGTGGGCCTTGATGAGCTGCCCGTCATCATGCTAAACTCTTTGGGGCTAGTGGCGTCGCGAAATCCCGAATGAAGCACTACCTAGGTAATGATTGGGCTGTGCCCTCATGACCTCTGTATTCTACATGGCTCCTCGCTGCCTTGCCTCACAGGCCTGGTTGCCCTGCGCGGAGGCATAGCGGTAAGGGAAAGAAATACGTTTAGAGGTCGACTTAAACACGACTCTAAGGCACGACCTCGAGTGAGAAGAATGAAACCAATCTAAATATCCTATAGCCTCACGATTATTGGCGTGGTGCGCGACACCGATAATCAAGACTCTCGGATACGATGCGTAGACACTTTCAGGATTAAGCGCTCTGATACCACTTTTGTCACGACCCGGCGGGCGTGGCGGTGCCTACCGGGCACCCTAGTGACACAACATCGAGTAATCGGAACATAAAACAACAACGTGAGATAACGAAATATAAAACAATAATGCGAAAACTTGCTGTCGGCGTATATATATAACCATCAACTCTTTTACAAATGAAGCGGCAATCCTTTTTACCAACCACACAAGATTACTACGGACCTAAGAATGATACGACCACAATGGCGGGGCGGGCCAAACCACGAATGTAAACACTTACTACGACGGACTATACGTGATAAGCCTCGGAGAAGCGGAGCTTCCCAATTGGCGTGACCACGAGCTAGGATCAACGGCGATGTACCTCGACTGCGGCGTGAACGCGGCCCGAGAGGTCGATTACAACATGTACCAGTATGTGAAACTATAAAGTATCACATGGCGAAATCATAGTAGTCTATATAAAGCGGGAGGCATGTATGATAACGAACTACGATTCACAACAACTAGCGATCATGTCAAGTCGGGGACTCACGCCCTCAAAGTCATCACAATAAGGCAAATGCGGGAGTAAATGCGAAGGCATAGCCGCTAAGACCCCGTACCACAAATGCCTGGCGTATCACGAGGTCTCTGCACGCGCCACGAGATCGGCGGCGGCCGCGCGGTATCAATGTCGCGTCTATTCACAGAACTCGCGACTCGCATAGGTCACGAGACCGCATAAGGTATTCCTCGAATCTGGTCTGAACCACGAGGTATACCGCGTGAAGCGGCGACCTAACCCTGGTATCCGTCACGGACTTCGCGGCCGCGTAGCCGCCCGAGGACGCGTAGTCCCTCGAGACCGCATAGGAATTCCCGCGTCGGGCTAAACACCGGAATGATCGATCGATCACGGAGCCTACGCTGACTCGCGTAGTCTCGAGGACCATAGCGCGTATAGACGCGTCAAGGGTGGCAAGCCCTCGGTATACGATCGAGGGTAGGTGATATAATAACGATCTGATGGACTTACCTTTTAACAATGTAAGCCTGGCAAGAATGACCCACATAACAATCACAAGATACTAACAGTAGCATCTAACATGTTTACTTATCATATCAACAGAAAGTATTACAAGGCTATCACAACCCAATACAATCAAGTTATTCACCCAAGGTACTTTACTAACAAGTTCGGTATCTAACCCCAACGCATTTCATACATTAAATCTTTAAAAGATCCGTTCCTATCACATAAGTCACGATACGTAGTATAAAATAGAGTATTGTCTTTTAAGTAAACCAAAACACTTACCTTTGTAAACCAAGTAACAACATTATTTTCCAAGCGTCAAGTTTGCCTAATTTCAAATGCTCACGTTTCTTATTTTAGAAAGGTTTCGTAGTTCATAGTCTTATTCATTCAAGAATATAATTCTCTTTTAAACAATCTAAGAAACATAAGCCTTATGTGAGTAGGATATTCTTGTTATAACAATCTTATTACAATGACCGTGATCTAGAAATGTAATATCATTTTGTCTTATCTTAGCTTACATGGATGGAAGTTTCTCTTGGTTTTACCAATACTTAATTATTCAAAACATTTCCTTTTATTAACTGCGGTGGTTTGTCGATACACGTCACGATTTCCAAAATCGATAAAACATTCTTAAGCGTTATACCTAACTTCCCATAAAGCTAGTATAACTCTTAAGTTTTCAAAAAATACATCACTACACATATTCTTTCAAAATGATTTATAAACCTTTTGAAATACTTCAAGTTCTTCATTAACACATAACAAGTCAGTTATAATCAAATCGGTTATCTTTCGAAAACCACAACCCATTTTCTTAACTACATAAAGTATTATAACCAACTTCCCATAAAGCGCTATAACACTTTATGTTTACAACAATCAAACACGTATGCGTCTGCCGTACTACATAGTTCATACGTATCATGCTAGGAGAGATAGGAAGAGGTTCACATACCTTGCGGCGAGTATCGACTAATAGCAAAGCGCTCAACGATCGGCTACTCCTTAAGCCAAGTGGATCATTCCACACGTAGCACTTCACTATAAGGCCACGGCGCTTATTAACATCGTAGAACATTCTACGAAAATTCGGACACCTCACACACAGCGTAAATCTCTCTCTATCGGTAGACTACGAAGCCAACGAGGTTATACATCTAACGACGAGTACAATTTACTACTCACGATGCTACTACACAAGTCTCTGTAATACGATCTATGTAATTCTGATTGATTCGATTCCTTATTCTTGAGCTTAAGTCAAAGACATTGCCAACAACTACGTTCAGTTATATATATATAGTATACTTCAACTATGTAATCTAACGACATGTAATATCTAATTACAAAAGGGGGGACAAGATATTTACCTCGCTAAGCCCATAATTATCCAAGTATAAAGTCGATCCTGGGCAATCGTTTAGCTCCAACTCCGAGCGCTCCAACCCGCTCTAAACCACCCTTAGAAGTTCTAACCAACTTCTTCACAATACTCCAACGGACTATGGAGATTTTCCTAGGGTTTCGGTTTGTGACTGACGGGAAGTATGATAGTATTTCTGGGCTTTTCGTATAGGTATAACCTTAGAATACAACAAGGTATTTGGGCGAGTATTTGGACATAATAACAATACTAGGAGAGTATTTCTATACCACAAGGGGTATTATCACGAAAACAACCAAGGCTAGGGGGTACCCATTGTAGCAACTCTAGGAGGGTGCTCTCGCCCACCCGGGGGGGAGGCCCTTGGCCGAACTCAACACAAGGGAGGGAGAGGATTTTACACTTAGAAACATTTAGGAATGGATGATGAATTCATCAAAGGGAGAGGGTATTTATAGCCTGACAAGGCTAACCAATGGCCAAGATTGGGCAAGTGCTACACAAGTGTAGGGCCAAGATATGCCCAAGTGCCCCTAGTCCCTACTCGCCAAAACCCTCACAAAATATCTGCAAAATATCTACCACTTGGCACCTCTCGTCCAAGCCGCCCACCTTGCCCGCGATGAGAGGGTGCAGTGCATCTCGTTGGTCCAAAATGTTAGTCTCTCGGAAAAATCCATAAAAATGAGAAAAGACATAGCCGGAATTTTCCGCCCATGAGTTATGTAAAGCGTTTAGTCGAAAAACGACTCTGGCAGGTGTTGTGCACAAATGCCATTCGGCGAGCCACCTAGGCGGGGTGACACGTGTCACCCTCCTATTAACCCAAAATAAAACATCTTAGAAAATATCCATAATGGCCAAAATCTAGAAAACAAAGTGGGCCCACACCGTAAATTTCTCCGTGGGCCCAGTGACCATTTCGAAAATAAAATTCCATAATTCTCTAATATTCCGGAAGTCCGAATACCAAATCTGGGAATCCAATTCCCGTTAACGAACCTTTTTCCTTCAAAAAGCGGAAACTTTTAGTGGAAAAATCGCCTCTTTCTTCCTTTCCAATCTTTCTGTCGTATTCTCGTACGTACGTTCTCGCATACATACCCTAGAACTACGGGGTATAACTTGATGCCAGTATCGTCCACTTTGAGTAATGATCTTTCGCGTGAGTCCCTGACTTGATGTGATTTGATTTGACTGAACTGTATATCCGTGGTGTACTGTAGTTTGGTTATCATACATGTCTCCTGTTTTCCTTATAGACTATTATGATTTCATTTACAGTATTTTTATTTGCATGCTCGATTTTTGTTATGCGGCCCGAGGCTGCGTTCATCTGCGAGTTGAGATCATCGCTTGTTGATCCGCGCCACTTTGGATCGTTGTTCGATTCTCGAAGCTCCATTCCTCGGAGACTTTGTCACTTGATGCAGTTCCAAAGTTGTAGAACTTTTTGTACATTGGGGTATGGCGGGACTGTCCGTCAGAGATGTTATAAAAATTCTTAAGTGCAGTAATGCGATGTAGGCGAGGATTATGGCTGTTCGGTGTTAGTTATTTTTGAGAAAAGGTAACCGCTTGGTTGCTTTGTTTTCTCTTTTCATTGGTTATCATGTATGAGTTTTAATTTCCGATTTTCTCGATGTTGTTTGACTACTTGGGTGCAGGGTAAGGCACGATGCGGGCCGGTTTGGTCGTGACACTGTTAATCTTGTAGGTGTTAGTAGTCGGTTATGCGCCGTGCCACCTGTCTTTGTTTTATTAGGACACAGTGGGACACAGTGTTCATGTGTATTTCTTGGTGCTTTTATATCATAAGATGCAGCGGTGAGGAAGGTATTCCACAGGCGTGATTGATGTTATGGGCGTGAGACCCATAGTTACATTTGAGTGATGACTTTGAGGCGTGAGTCACGACTTGACATATTGCCTATTTATTGTGAGCGTAGTTTGGTTATCATACATGTCTCTGCTTTATAGACTATTATGATTTCATTTCTGATATTTTGATTTCACATACTTGGTACTGTTGTCTTGACCTCGCCGGGGTTGCGTTCATCTCGCGAGTAAGGTACACCGGTGTTGATCCTCGCTCTTAGGGTCACGATTCGGCGTATGGAAGCTCCGTTTCTCGGAGGCTTATCGATGGTATAGTCACTGTCGTTGTAGGTATTTACATTCGGGTATGGCGGGCCCTGTCCCGCCATTGTTGTCGTATCATTCTTAGAGGTCTGTAGTACTGTTGTGGGCAGAGTTGTAATGGGATGTAACTGTTCGGTTTTAAATTGATTTATATATATATATGCCGTAAGGCAAGTTTTCTCAGACTATTGTTTCATACTTCTTGTTATTTCATGTTATCGTCTTATGTTCCGCTGATTACTCTGATGTTGTATCACTAGGGTGCCCGGGGTAAGGCACCAGTCACGGGCCCGGGTTCGGGTCGTGACACTAAAAATCTCTAAGTCTTGAAAATCCCTCCCCCCTCTCTTGTAGTGTTTCGTCCAACACTCCCCCTCCCCCTTTGAGTAGGCCACTTGGCAGATACACACCCCCTCCTGGTGGCCTTGGCGAGAGGTATCCCCTACCTTGAGTTGTTTTCGTAAAATACACACACTGGTAGAAATACTCTCCAAGTATAGTTACTATTCCAAAATACCTTGGCCCCGAATACCTTGTAGTATTCCAAGGTTACACTTATCTGAAAAGCCGAAATACTATTATACTTCCACTTGATCACAAAAGCGAAACCCTAGGAAAAATCTCCATAGTTGGTTGGAGTATTAAGAAGAAGTTCGTAGAACTTCTAAGGGTTGTTTGGGTGGTTGGAGCACCGGAGTAGGAGCTAAGCGTTGCTCGGGATCGGCGTTAAACTTGGATAATTTTGGGCTTCAGGGTAAATAATCCTATCCTTATTGTAATTGGAAATTACATATTGTAGTTGTATAGAAATGAATATAAGATTCATAGAAGAGAATTGAAGCGTAATAGAAGGATATTCAGAATAGACTTGAGCTGGAATCACGTGGAAGAATATTCTACAAGAGTAGTCTAGGCATTGATAGACTTGTATAACCACTTATAGGTTGATTGATCTGCGAGTAGCATGTACTACTTGAAAGGTGGGCGAGGCTAGCGGGTTATAGCCGTGGAGCGTTTTGCTATTAGTCGATAATCGTCGCGGTATGTGATTCTTCCTATCTCTTGAGCATGATATTTTAAAAGAATATATATATAATGCGGTGACGTCGTGTGTTAAGCGAGCGTAGTTGTGCGGCAATGTCTTTTGACTTAAGCTGAATAATAAAAATGGAAGTATTTTAAAAGAATATATATATAGTACGGTAGGCGTCGTGTGTTAAGCGAATGTAGTTTCACGGCAATGTCTTTTGACTTAAGCACAGAATAATAAGAATCTTGAAGTATTCCAAAGAATTAAGAAACCTGTTTGAAAGAAGAGTAATGCTTGGTTTTAAAAAGCTTAAGAATTATACTAGCTTTATGGGAAGTTAGGTATAACGACTTAAGAAGATAAAAAGAATGGTTTATTAATTTTTGAAGTTAAGAGACTTGATCTTAAAAGATAAGAGACTTGACTTAAATAAATTAATACAATTTTGTGTGAAACCTCGTTCGTGAGTAATGAGTACTTGGTTTTTAAAAGGAAGAATGTTTCTTGATTTGAAATCAGAACAAGTATCGAACAAACCACTACAACGTTAATAAAGGGAAATGTTTTGACTAATTAAGTATTATTAAAACCAGTAGAAACCTCCATCTGCATAGAAGCTAAGATGAGACAAAATGATATTACATTTCCTAGATCATGGCTGCTTAAATAAGATTGATTATGAACAAGAATAACCTACTCACATATAAGGCATATGTATCTCAAATTGTTTTAAAGGAGAATTATTTCATTAAGTGATTAAAACTATGAACTCTGAAACCTTTGAAAATGAGAAACTTGAGCATTTGAAATTAGGAAAACTTGAGCGTGCGGAAAATAATGTTGTTACTTGATTTACAAAGGGAAGTGTTTTGGTTTACTTAAAAGGATAGTCACTTTATTTTCATACTACGGATATTGTGTGACTTTTGTGAAAGAAACAGATCTTTTAAAAGAGTTAATGTATGAAGTACTTTGGGGATAAAAATCCGAAATTGTTAACATAAAGTAGAAAGTACCTTGTGTGAATAACTTGATTGTGTTGGTTTGTGATAGCCTTGTAATACTTTCTTGTTGATTTGATAAGTAAACATGTTAGGATGCTACGTGTGTTAGTATCTGGTGATGTTTGTGTAAAGGGGTTCCCCTTGTTGTGCTTATGTTGTTTAACGATTTTGTTATGTTATTATATCACATACCACCTTGACTTGTTATCAGAGGGCTTGCCCCTTGATGCGGTCTATATGGCCTATCACGGTCTATGTGACTATCTTAGGCGAGCGGTATGCTCGATTGATCATTCGGGTGTATATCCGTCGGGGATGCCCTATGCGATGCAATGTGACCATGCGGTCTGTGAGACTATGCGGTGCGGGAGTCGAGGAGAATGCGGGTTGGCTACCGTCGAGGAATACCTCGTGCGAAGTGCGTGTGTGACTATGCGGGATCACGGGAAGTCGAGATTAGGCACGCATAATGATCTTATCACGCCGAAAACGGGCAGTGGTAGTGCCTTACCAGGCACCTTAGTGATACAACATCAGTAATCAATGGAACATAAAAACATAACATGAGACAATGAAGTATAAAACAATAATCTGTGAAAACTTGCCTTTCGGCATATATAAACAATCTTTTAAAGAAACGGTTTAATCCTTTTTACAAACCACACTTGCAGCAGTACTACGAGACCTCTAAGATTTGCAACAACTATGGCGGGACGGGGCCCGCCATACCACGAATGTAAATACCTACAACGAGGACTATACCATGACAGCTTAGGAGAAGCGGAGCTTTCCCAAATCTTTGACGTGACCCTAAGGCGAGGATCATCGGTGGTGTACCTTTTCTGCGGCATGACGCGGCCCGAAGTCGATCTGACATGTACCAAGTATGTGAAAGCGTAAAGTATCATGGCGAAATCATAGTAGTCTATATAAAGCGGGAGACATGTATGATAAGCAAACTACGATTCCGACAACTAAGCGGTCATGTCAAGTCGGGGACTCGCGCCGAAAGTCATCACAATAAGGCCGTGCGGGGTAAATGCGAAGGCATAGCCGACTACTAAGACCCCAGTACCACAAATGCCACAAAGCGTATCACGAGGTCTCTCTAGACCGCACCACGAGATCGGCGGCGGCGGCGCGGTATCAATGTCGCGTCTATTCACTGGAACTCGCGACTCGCATAGGTCACACGGACCGCGTAAGGTATTCCTCGAATCTGGTCCTAGACCACGAGGTATACCGCGTCGAAGCGGCTAACCCTCGGTATCCGTCTGGACTTCGGCCGCGTAGCCCTCGAGGACGCGTAGTCCCTCGGAGACGCGTAGGAATCCGCGTCGGGCTAAACACCGGAATGATCGGTCAATCACGGAGCATCCGCGGCTCGCGTAGTCTCGAGGACCGCGTAGGCCGTATAGACGCGTCAAGGGTGGCAAGCCACCGGTATACGATCGAGGGTAGGTGATATAATAACGATCTGATGGACTTACGCTTTTAACAATGTAAGCGCAATGAGAATGACCCGCCATAACAATCACGAGATACTAACACAAGTAGCATCTAACATGTTTACTTATCAAATCAACAAGAAAGTATTACAAGGCTATCACAAACCAATACAATCAAGTTGTTCACACAGGTACTTTCTACTAACAAGTTCGAGTATCTAACCAACGTACTTCATACATTAAATCTTTAAAAGATCCGTTCCTATCACATAAGTCACCTGATACGTAGTATAAAATAGGTATTTGTCTTTTAAATAAACCAAAACACTTACCTTTGTAAAATCAAGTAACAACATTATTTTCCAAGCGTTGAGTTTGCCTAATTTCAAATGTTCGGTTCTTATTTTAAAAGGTTTAAGTAGTTCATAGTCTTATTCATTCAAGAATAAAATCCTTTTTATTAACCAATTGAGAACATAAGCCTTACATGTAAGTAGGTTATTCTTATTTATAACAATCTTATTACTGACCATGATCTAGGAAATATCATTTTGTCTTATCTTAGCTTACATGCGGATGGAAGTTTCTCTTGGTTTTAATCATACTTAATTATTCAAAACATTTCCTTTTATTAGCATTTGCGGTGGTTTGTCGATACACGTCGATTTCCAAAATCGGTAAAACATTCTTAAGCGGTTATACCTAACTTCCCATAAAGCTAGTATAACTCTTAAGTTTTCAAAAATACATTACTACACATATTCTTTCAAAATGATTTATAAACCTTTTGAAATACTTGAAGTTCTTTATTAACACATAACAAGTCGATTATAATCAAATCGATTACCTTTGAAAACCACGACCCATTTTCTTACCTACATAAAGTGTTATAACCAACTTCCCATAAAGCGTTATAACACTTTATGTTTCTGACAATCAAACACGTATGCGTCTGCCGTACTACATAGTTCACACATATCATGCTAGGAGAGATAGGAAGAGGTTCACGTACCTCGCGGCGGTATCGACTAATAGCAACGCTCCAAAGCGATCGGCTGCTCCTTAAGCCAGTGGATCATTCCACGTAGCACTTGACTATAAGGCCACAAGCGACATTAACATCGTAGAACATTACTGAAAATTGGCGGCACCTCCCCCCGGCGTAAATCTCCTCTCTATCGAGTGGCTACGAAGCCAACGGGGTTATACATCTAACGACGGGTACAATTCTACTATCTGTAATACTACAAGTCTCATGTAATACTGATCCTATGTAATTCTGATTCGATTCGATTCCTTATTCTTGAGCTTAAGTCAAAAGACATTGCCAGCAACTACGTTGATTCTATATATAGTATACTTCAACTATATATTCTAACAACGTGTAATATCCAATTACAATAGGGGACAAGATAATTACCTCGATAAGCCCGTAATTATCCGAGTTTAAAGTCGATCTTAGCAATGTTTCGCTCTGCACCGGTGCTCAGTCGCTCCAAACAACCCTTAGAAGTTCTAACCAACTTACAAAGCACTCGACTAACCATGGAGATTTTCCTTAGGGTTTCGGTTTTGTAGTGACGGGAAGTATGATAGTATTTACGGGCTTTTCGTATAGATATAACCTTAGAATACTACAAGGTATAAGGCTAAGGTATTTGGGCATTATAATGATACTTTTGAGAGTATTTCTCGACCAAGGGGTACCGAGAACACCCAGTAGGGGGTGCTCTCGTAGAAGAACTACTAGGAAGGGAGAGGGTGCTCTCGGCCACAAGGCCACATGAAAGGGGAGGGAGGCTCTTGGGCGAGAGTCGACAAGAGGGAGGAGAGGGTTCTCAAGACTTAGAGATTTGAGGATGAAGAAGTCTTCAAAGGGAGGGTATTTATAGGGTAGCAAAGGCCAACCAAGGGCCAAGATCTAGCCAAGTGCTATGCAAGTGTAGGGCCGATATGTGCCCAAGTGCCCCTAGTCCCTACTCGCAAATCCTGCCAAAATATCTCGCGACTTGACCTTGGCGTCGAGGGTGGCGTCGACTCCGCTGACTTGAGGGTGACAAGTGTAAGCCTCTCGTTGATCCAAAACATTTCCTCTCGGAAAAATCCGCCAAAAATAAGAAAAGACATAGCGGAATTTTCCCTGCATGAAGTTATGTAAAGCGTTTAGTCGAAGCGACTCTGTCGGCGCTTGTGCCCGAATGTCGTCGGCGAGCCACGCAGGGGTGACACGTGTCACCCTCCTAATGGCCAAAATAAAACATCTTCGAAAATATCCTGATGGCCAAAATCTAGAAAACAAAGTGGGCCCAAAGCAGTAAATTTCACGAGTGGGCCCAGTGACCATTCGAAAATAAAATTCCATAATTCTCTAATATTCCGGAAGTCAGAATACCGTCCGGGAATCAATTCCCGTTAACGAACCTTTTTCCTTTACAAAAGCGGAAACTTTTAGTGGAAAAATCACCTCTTTCTCGCTTTCCGATCTTTACATGCCGTATTCTCGTCAAATGCGTCCTCGCATACATACCACGGAACTACGGGGTATAACATTCTCCCCTCGCCAGAAACATTAGTCCGAATGTTCCTTCTAAATCTCAAAACAACCGTCTTGTAGATGTAGTCTTCACTCTTATACTTACGAGAACAATCTGCCATACGGCCCCGAAACAAGCTGCGCAAAAAAATGCTTACCTCGAGTCCGGGGAAACACCTCTAACATCGCCAAAATGATACCACTTTTGTCACTTTGCACGAGGCGTTAACGCTTCTCGGCGACCCGACAAATGGTGCCGGTGCGTCGATCATGAAGGTCGCGCTCGAACTCTTACCACGTTTACGTCTTTGCCCGATTATCAAAACTCGAGTTACTATCTCTAACGTGGTCATTATTCACGGGAACACTCTGGATGGATCTTGATACTTCCCGAACATAACAATCTGAAGGGCCGGACGTCTTGCCTCTAAGTCGGACGGCAAATGCTAACTATAGGCAACGGCCTATTCTTCATGAACTCAAAAGGCCCGATGTAACTCGGGCTAAGTTCCTCTGTTCCTCAAAACTCGTCACACCTAACCGCGTCTGCTGGAACAAACTGAACCAACTACGAGCGCGCAACATCGAACCAATCGGCCGTGACTTGCATTTCTTCCTCTGAGAAGGCTTCGTAAGGCGACATCAGATCAGCGAAATGGTAGCTTAAACACTCACCAGGAGACAGCGATCCTCGCGGCTACCCTCGTGGCGACCAGCGGTCGAGCGCGTCCACGAACTTCGTCTGTTGGTTAACTAAATTTGGGCCTAACACCCTCATGACCCTATCACAGGCGGGACCACCGGCCGACCCCACCGCATCTGGGCGCGGGTTGACGCGGCGTGGCCTCAACCCGACGAAGACAGCATATGCAACACTAGCTTCGGAGAAAACTCTCGCTAATCGCGTTACGAAAACCTGGCGGTCTTACGAGCTCAACTACCTCTCTCGTTTCGCTACTCGGGGACTTATCCCAAAAACATAGCTCACGTGCAATGCACTCTATAAAGTCAAACATCAACATCGTCTCTTTACTCGAGATGGCGCTTACCTCTAAGGTCTCTACGCGTAAAACTCTAAGGCTCACACTTTCTCTATCCCCCATCTTACTCGGTTAAACAACCATGATTTCTAATCACAACTAACATCTTGCTACGAACA
This sequence comes from Przewalskia tangutica, assembly GCA_029844215.1. Lineage (NCBI taxonomy): Eukaryota > Viridiplantae > Streptophyta > Magnoliopsida > Solanales > Solanaceae > Przewalskia > Przewalskia tangutica. Next base: position 113,323,468 of record CM056720.1, read on the forward strand.
TAGCACTTAAGGTATACTCGCTTATCACGTAAACAAAATTCTAGAGGTTTAGGATATGCTGCGTCTCTTTGTTTCACTCCCTATGTCGTTCTAATCGAACTGCCAGTGGGCGCGCAGATTAAGGAAGGTGACGAACTACCGCGATGCGAAGACAAAATCCTTCTACTAGGTCACCTATTCGACATATATTTGGCCACGGCGGCAGTGACAAGTATCGATCTAAAAAACGACATTCCGGGATGGCGTCATCACCTGATGGTCGAAAACCACGGAGTCTGACCAACTCCTGCATACCCGAGCGTCTGAATCCGTGGGGACCTCTGCGGTTCTGGGCGGATGTGCATAATCTAATCTTTGGTAGGCGACTTGCCTCGAAGTTACCAAAGGACTGGCCTCTGGCCCGCCGATGTCGCCGTTAACGCGTCGATCTCTCGTTTCTCGGCTGCTGCGTATAAGCCCGTTCATAGGCCATGCTCGCGCCTATTGAAGAATTACTCTTGTACAACCCTCTCTTTAGATAGTCATCAAGACTCGCGGTACATCGGTATATTCTCTGGTAGCCACGTCCGTAGCTAATGTGAGTCGTCTCTGCAATCTATATTCTCTGTTCCCGATCGTGGGCGAAGGTTCAAATATCATGGCGCGGTAAGGCTGCTGCGCCGTGCTAAACTTCTTTGGGGCTAGTGGCGTAGCATAACTCCCCAGAACAAAACACCGCCCGGTGGTGGTGGGCTGTGCCAGCATGACCCTCGAACTCGACTCGCGGCTCGCCATTTGCGCGCCTCACGGGCGGGTTGCCTACTGCGCGGAGCATAACGATAAGGAAAGAATTTCGTCGGAGGGTCCGACTTTCAACACGCTCTAAGGCACGATCTCGAGTGAGAAGAATAGAAACCATCCTAAATATCCTATAGCCTCACGATTATTGGCGTGGTGCCTGCATAAGATGTCAGACTCTCTTGGATCGGCTGTAGACACTTTCAGGATTAAGCGCTCCGATACCACTCTGTCACGCCCGAAACCGGGCGTGGTAGTGCCTTACCGGGCACCTTAGTGATACAACATCAGTGTCAATGGAACATAAAAACATAACATGAGACAAGCAGTATAAAACAATAATCTGTGAAAACTTGCCTTTCGGCATATATAAACAATCTTTTAAAGAGAAACGGTTTAATCCTTTTTACAAACCACACCTTGCGATACTACAGACCTCTAAGATTTGCAACAACTATGGCGGGGCGGGGCCGCCATACCACGAATGTAAATACCTCTGACAGCGAGGACTATACCAGCAACTTAGGAGAAGCGGAGCTTTCCCGAATCTTTGGCTGTGACCCTAGGCGAGGATCATCGGTGGTGTACCTTTTCTGCGGCATGAGCGGCCCGAAGAAGTCGATCTGGCATGTACCAAGTATGTGGCGTAAAGTATCATGGCGAAATCATAGTAGTCTATATAAAGCGGGAGCGTGTATGATAGCGAACTACGATTCCACGACAACTAGCGATCGTGTCAAGTCGAGGACTCGCGCCCGCCAAGTCATCACAATAAGGCCGTGCGGGGTAAATGCGAAGGCATGGCCGACTACTAAGACCCGATACCACAAATGCCTGGCGTATCACGAGGTCTCTGAAGCGCGCACGAGATCGAAGGCGGCGCGGCGCGATATCGATGTCGCGCGTCTATTCCTGGAACTCTCGCGACTCGCGCATAGGTCACGCGCGGACCCGCGTAAGGTATTCCTCGAATCTGGTCTAGACCACGAGGTATACCAGCGTGAAGCGACCTAACCTCGGTATCCGTCACGGACTTAGCGGCCGCGTAGCCGCCGAGGACGCGTAGTCCCTCGGAGACGCGTAGGGAATCCGCGTCGGGCTAAACACCGGAATGATCGGTCGATCACGGAGCATCTGCGCGACTCGCGTAGTCTCGAGGACCGCGTAGGCGTATAGACGCGTCAAGGGTGGCAAGCCTCGGTATACGATCGAGGGTAGGTGATATAATAGCGATCTGATGGACTTACGCTTTTAACAATGTAAGCCTGCGAGAATGACCCCTTACATAACAATCACGAGATACTAACACAAGTAGCATCTAACATGTTTACTTATCAAATCAACAAGAAAGTATTACAAGGCTATCACAAACCAATACAATCAAGTTGTTCACACGAGTACTTTCTACTAACAAGTTCGGTATCTAACTGACGTGCTTCATACATTAAATCTTTAAAAGATCAGTTCCTATCACATAAGTCACCTGATACGTAGTATAAAATAGAGGTATTTGTCTTTTTAAATAAACCAAAACACTTACCTTTGTAAAATCAAGTAACAACATTATTTTCCAAGCGTTGAGTTTGCCTAATTTCAAATGTTCGGTTCTTATTTTAAAAGGTTTAGTAGTTCATAGTCTTATTCATTCAAGAATATAATCCTTTTTATTAACCAATTGAGAACATAAGCCTTACATGTAAGTAGGTTATTCTTATTTATAACAATCTTATTACTGACCGTGATCTAGGAAATATCATTTTGTCTTATCTTAGCTTATGCGGATGGAAGTTTCTCTTGGTTTTAATCATACTTAATTATTCAAAACATTTCCTTTTATTAGCATTGCGGTGGTTTGTCGATACACGTCACGATTTCCAAAATCGATAAAACATTCTTAAGCGTTATACCTAACTTCCCGTAAAGCTAGTATAACTCTTAAGTTTTCAAAAATACATTACTACACATATTCTAACAAAATGATTTATAAACCTTTTGAAATACTTGAAGTTCTTCGTTAACACATAACAAATCGGTTATAATCAAATCGATTACCTTTGAAAACCACAACCCATTTTCTTACCTACGTAAAGTATTATAACCAACTTCCCGTAAAGCGTTATAACACTTTATGTTTTACAACAATCAAACACGTATGCGTCTCCGTACTACATAGTTCACACGTATCATGCTAGGAGAGATAGGAAGAGGTTCGCATACCTGCGGCAGTATCGACTAATAGCAACGCTCAAGCGATCGGCTACTCCTTAAGCCAAGTGGATCATTCCACGCGTAGCACTTGACCTATAAGGCCACAGTGACTTATTAACATCGTAGAACATTACGAGAAAATTCGGCGTACACTCACTTGGCGTAAATCTCCTCTCTATCGGTAGGCTACAAGCCAACGAGGGGTTATACATCTAACGGCGGGTACAATTCTACTATCTGTAATACTACCTGAGTCTCATGTCTGAGTCTATGTAATTCTGATTCGATTCGATTCCTTATTCTTGGGCTTAAGTCAAAAGACATTGCCAGCAGCTACGTTGATTACATATATAGTATCTTCAACTATATATTCTAACAACGTGTAATATCGATTACAATAGGGGACAAGATAATTACCTCGATAAGCCCATAATTATCCGAGTTTAAAGTCGATCCTTAGCAATGTTTAGCTCTGCAAGATTGCTCAGTCGCTCGAACAACCCCAGAAGTTCTAACCAAACACAAAGCACTCGACTAACCATGGAGATTTTCCTTAGGGTTTCGGTTTTGTAGTGACGGGAAGTATGATAGTATTTACGGGCTTTTAGTATAGATATAACCTTAGAATACTACAAGGTATAAGGCTAAGGTATTTGGGCATTATATGATACTTTTGAGAGTATTTCTCGACCAAGGGGTACCCAGAACACCCAGGTAGGGGTGCTCTCGGTGAAGAACTACTAGGAAGGGGAGAGGGTGCTCTCGGCCACAAGGCCACATGAAAGGGGAGGAGGCTCTTGGGCGAGAGTCGACAAGAGGGAGGAGAGGGGTTCTCGAGACTTAGAGATTTGAGGATGAAGAAGTCTTCAAAGGGAGGGGTATTTATAGGGTAAGCAAAGGCCAACCAAGGGCGAAGATCTAGCCAAGTGCTATGCAAGTGTAGGGCCAAGATGTGCCCAAGTGCCCCTAGTCCTACTCGCAAATCCTGTAAAATATCTCGCTGACTTGACCGCTGGCGTCGAGGTGGCGTCGACTCCGCGACTTGAGGGTGACAAGTGTAAGCCCTCTCGTTGGTCCAAAACATTTCATCTCTCGGAAAAATCCGCCAAAAATAAGAAAAGACATAGCGGAATTTTCCCTGCGAAGTTATGTAAAGCGTTTAGTCGAAAAGCGACTCTGTCGGCAGCTTGTGCCCGAATGTCGTTCGGCGAGCCACCAGGGGTGACACGTGTCACCCTCTAATGGCCCAAATAAAACATCTTAGAAAATATCCTGATGGCCAAAATCTAGAAAACAAAGTGGGCCCATGGCAGTAAATTTCACCGTGGGCCCAGTGACCATTCAGAAAATAAAATTCCATAATTCTCTAATATTCGGGAAGTCAGAATACCAAATCTGGGAATCAATTCCCGTTAACGAACCTTTTCCTTTACAAAAGCGGAAACTTTTAGTGGAAAAATCACTCTTTCATCGCTTTCCGATCTTTACGCCGTATTCTCAAATGCGTCGTCCTCGCATACATACCACGGAACTACGGTATAACATTCTCCTCGCCGAAACATTGCGTCGAATGTTCCTTCTAAGTCTCAAAACAAGCGATGCTTGTAGATGTAGTCTTCACTACTATACTTACGAGAACGATCTGCCATACGGCCCGAAACAAGCTGCGCCAAAAAAATGCTTACCTCGAGTCCACGGGAAACACCTCTAACATCACCAAAATGATACCACTTTTGTCACTTTGCACGAGGCATTAACATTCTCGGCGACCCGACAAATGATGCCGGATGCGTCGATCAAGGTGTCGCGCGCTCGAACTCTTACCCGCATTTACGTCTGCCCGATATCCAAAACTTCGAGTTACTATCTCTGCGTGGTCATTATTCAGGAACACTCTGGATGGATCTTGATACTTCCCGAACATAACAATCTGAAGGCCGGACGTCTTGCCTCTAAGTCGGACGGCAAATGCTAACCTATAGGCAACGGCCTATTCTTCATGAACTCAAAAAGGCCCGATGTAACTCGGGCTAAGTTCCTCTGTTCCTCAAAACTCGTCACACCACAACCACCGTCTGTGGAACAAACTGAACCAACTACGAGCCTTGCCAACATCGAACCAATCGGCCGTGACTTGCATTTCTTCCTACAAGGCTTAAGGCGACATCAGATCAACGAAATGGTAGCTTAAACACTCCACGGCCAGGAACAACGATCTCGCGGCTACCCCGTCGGCGACCGGCAGTCGACGCATCCACGAACTTCGTCTGTTGGTTAACTAAATTTGGGCCTAACACCCTCGTGACCCTATCCTGGCGGGACCACCCGGCCCGACCCCACCGCATCTGGGCGCGGGTTGACGCAGCGTGGCCTCAACCCGGCAGGCCGGCGCGACACGCTAGCTTCCGGAGGAAAACTCGCTAATCACGTTACGAAAACCTGGCGGTCTTACGAGCTCGACTACCTCTCTCATTTCGCTACTCGGGGACTTATCCCAAAAACATAGCTCACGTGCACAATGCACTCCTATAAAGTCAACGTCAACATCGTCTCTTACTCGAGATGGCGCACCTCTAAGGTCTCTGCGCGTAAAACTCTAAGGCTCGCACTTTCTCTATCCCCAACATCTTACTCGGTTAAACAACCATGATTTCTAATCACAACTAACATCTTGCTGCGAACATAGCACTTAAGGTATACTCGCTTATCACGTAAACAAAATTCTAGAGGTTTAGGATATGCTGCGTCTCTTTTCACTCCACTATGTCGTTCTAATCGAACACCCGTAGAGGCGCAGATTAAGGAAGGTGACGAACTACCCAGCGATGCGAAGACAAAATCCTTCTACTAGGTCACCTATTCGACATATGGCCAGCGGCCACAGTGCAACAAGTATCGATCTAAAAAGGCGACATTCCGGGATGGCGTGCATCGCCTGATGGTCGAAAACCACAGAGTCGACCAACTCTGCGTACCGAGCGTCTTGAATCCGTGGGGACCTCTTTTGCGGCGGATGTGCATAATCTAATCTCTTTGGTGAGGCGACTTGCCTCGAAGTTACCAAAGGACTGGCTGCTCTGGCCCGCCGATGTCGCCCGTTAACGCGTCGATCTACGTTTCTCGGCTGCTGCGTATAAGCCCGTTCATAGGCCATGCTCGCGCCTAGTGAAGAATTACTCTTGTACAACCCTCTCTTTAGATAGTCATCAAGACTCGCGGTACATCGGTATATTCTCTGGTAGCCACGTCGTAGCTAATGTGAGTCGTCTCTGCAATCTATATTCTCTGTTCCCGATCGTGGGCGAAGGTTCAAATATCATGGCGCGGTAGGAGCTGCTGCGCCGTGCTAAACTCTGCTGGGGCTAGTGGCGTAGCATAACTCCCGAACAAAACACGCCCGGTGGTAATTGGGCTGTGCCCGCATGACCTCCGAACTGACTCGCGGCTCCGCCGGTGCGCGCCTCACGGGCGGGTTGCCTGCGGAGGCATAGCGATAAGGAAAGAATTTCGTCGGAGGTCCGACTTTCAACACGCTCTGAGGCACGATCTCGAGTGAGAAGAATAGAAACCATCCTAAATATCCTATAGCCTCACGATTATTGGCGTGGTGCCTGACACCGATAATCAGACTCTCTTGGATCTGGCTGTAGACACTTTCAGGATTAAGCGCTCGATACCACTCTGTCACGCCCGAAACCGGGCGTGGTAGTGCCTTACCGGGCACCTTAGTGATACAACATCAGTGTCAGTGGAACATAAAAACATAACATGAGACAACGAAGTATAAAACAATAATGCGTGAAAACTTGCCTTCGGCGTATATAAACAATCTTTTAAGAGAAACGATTTAATCCTTTTTACAAACCACGCTTGTGATTACTACAGACCTCTAAGATTTGCAACAACTATGGCGGGCGGGGCCACGCCATACCACGAATGTAAATACCTACAACGGCGGTATACCGTAGCAACCGGAGAAGCGGAGCTTTCCCGAATCTTTGGCTGTGACCACTAGGCGAGGATCGTCGTGGTGTACCTTTTCTGCGGCATGAGCGGCCCCGAAGGAAGTCGATCTGACATGTACCAGTATGTGAAGCGTAAAGTATCACATGGCGAAATCATAGTAGTCTATATAAAGCGGGAGACATGTATGATAACGAACTACGATTCCAACAACTAGCGATCGTGTCAAGTCGGGGACTCGCGCCGCCGAAGTCATCGCAATAAGGCCGTGCGGGTGTAATGCGAAGGCATGGCGACTACTAAGACCCCGGTACCACAAATGCCACAAAGCGTATCACGAGGTCTCTGGAGCCGCACCACGAGATCGAAGGCGGCCGCGGCGCGATGTCAATGTCTTGGCGTCTATTCTGGAACTCTCGCGACTCGCGTAGGTCACGCTGGACCGCGTAAGGTATTCCTCGAATCACGGTCTGAACCGCACTGAGGTATACCCGCGTCGAAGCGGCCTAACCCTCGGTATCAGTCACGGACTTAGCGGCCGCGTAGCCCGCCGAGGACCGCGTAGTCCCTCGGAGACCGCGTAGGAATCCCCGCGTCGGCTAAACACCGGAATGATCGGTCGATCACCGGAGCATCAGCGGCTCGCGTAGTCTCGAGGACGCGCATAGGCGTATAGACGCATCGAGGTGGCAAGCCCTCGGTATACGATCGAGGGTAGGTGATATAATATGATCTGATGGACTTACGCTTTTAACAATGTAAGCCACGTGAGAATGACCCCACACATAACAATCACGAATACTAACACAAGTAGCGTCTAACATGTTTACTTATCAAATCAACAAGAAAGTATTACAAGGCTATCACAAACCAATACAATCAAGTTGTTCACCAAGGTACTTTCTACTAACAAGTTCGAGTATCTAACGACGTGCCATACATTAAATCTTTAAAAGATCGTTCTATCACATAAGTCACCTGATACGTAGTATAAAATAGAGTATGTCTTTTAAATAAACCAAAACACTTACCTTTGTAAAATCAAGTAACAACATTATTTTCCAAGCGTTCGAGTTTGCCTAATTTCAAATGTTCGGTTTCTTATTTTAAAAAGGTTTAGTAGTTCATAGTCTTATTCATTCAAGAATATAATCCTTTTTATTAACCAATTGAGAAACATAAGCCTTACGTATAAGTAGGTTATTCTTATTTATAACAATCTTATTCAATGACCGTGATCTAGGAAATATCATTTTGTCTTATCTTGGCTTATGCGGATGGAAGTTTCTCTTGGTTTTAATCATACTTAATTATTCAAAACATTTCCTTTTATTAACTTATTTGCGGTGGTTTGTCGATACACGTCGATTTCCAAAATCGATAAAACATTCTTAAGCGTTATACCTAACTTCCCGTAAAGCTAGTATAACTCTTAAGTTTTCAAAAATACATTACTACACATATTCTTTCAAAATGATTTATAAACCTTTTGAAATACTTGAGTTCTTTATTAACACATAACAAGTCGGTTATAATCAAATCGATTTACCTTTGAAAACCACAACCCATTTTCTTACCTACATAAAGTTGTTATAACCAACTTCCCATAAAGCGTTATAACACTTTATGTTTTACAATCAAACACGTATGCGTCTCACGTACTACATAGTTCACACGTATCATGCTAGGAGAGATAGGAAGAGGTTCACGTACCTCGCGGCAGTATCGACTAATAGCAACGCTCAAGCGATCGGCTACTCCTTAAGCCAAGTGGATCATTCCACACGTAGCACTTGACCTATAAGGCCACGCGTGACATTAACATCGTAGAACATTCTGAGAAAATTGCGACACCTCCCGCCAGCGTAAATCTCCTCTCATCGGTAGGCTACGAAGCCAACCGAGGGTTATACATCTAACGGCGGGTACAATTCTACTATCTGTAATACTACACAAGTCTCTATGTCTGATCCTATGTAATTACGATTGATTCGATTCCTTATTCTTGAGCTTAAGTCAAAAGACATTGCCAACAACTACGTTGATTACATATATAGTATACTTCAACTATATATTCTAACAACGTGTAATATCCGATTACAATAGGGGACAAGATAATTACCTCGATAAGCCCGTAATTATCCGAGTTTAAAGTCGATCCTTAGCAATGTTTCGCTCTACCTGCGGTGCTCAGTCGCTCGAACAACCGCTTAGAAGTTCTAACCAACCTACAAAGCACTCGACTAACCATGGAGATTTTCCTTAGGGTTTCGGTTTTGTATTGGGAAGTATGATAGTATTTACGGGCTTTTAGTATAGATATAACCTTAGAATACTACAAGGTATAAGGCTAAGGTATTTGGGCATTATAACAATACTTTTGAGAGTATTTCTCGACCAAGGGGTACCCAGAGAACACCCAGGTAGGGGGTGCTCTCGGCCGAAGAACTACTAGGAAGGAGAGGGTGCTCTCGGCCTGAAGCCACGTGAAAGGGGAGGAGGCTCTTGGGCGAGAGTCACAAGAGGGAGGAGAGGGGTTCTCAAGACTTAGAGATTTGAGGATGAAGAAGTCTTCAAAGGGAGGGTATTTATAGGGTAGCAAAGGCCAACCAAGGGCCAAGATCTAGCCAAGTGCTATGCAAGTGTAGGGCGATATGTGCCCAAGTGCCCCTAGTCCACTACTCGCAAATCCCTGCAAAATATCTCGCGACTTGACCGCTGGCGTCGAGGTGGCGTCGACTCAGCAACTTGAGGTGACAAGTGTCGCCCTCTCGTTGGTCCAAAACATTTCATCTCTCGGAAAAATCCGCCAAAAATAAGAAAAGACATAGCGGAATTTTCCCCTGAAGTTATGTAAAGCGTTTAGTCGAAAAAGCGACTCTGTCGGCACTTGTGCCCCGAATGTCGTTCGGCGAGCCACGCAGGGGGTGACACGTGTCACCCTCCTAATGGCCCAAAATAAAACATCTTAGAAAATATCCTGATGGCCAAAATCTAGAAAACAAAGTGGGCCCACAAAGCCAGTAAATTTCACGTGGGCCCAGCGTGACCATTTCGAAAATAAAATTCCATAATTCTCTAATATTCCGGAAGTCAGAATACCAAATCTGGGAATCAATTCCCGTTAACGAACCTTTTCCTTTACAAAGCGGAAACTTTTAGTGGAAAAATCACCTCTTTCATCGCTTTCCGATCTTTACATGCGTATTCTCGCAAATGCGTGCGTCCTCGCATACATACCACGGAACTACGGGGTATAAACAGATACTATGGGCGATTGGCCTTGCCGATCATTCGCGGCCTAGAAAAGACACATTCTGATTTATCTACCTTGCTCTTGTTTATGTTGTATATGCGATTGAACCTAGTTGTATTTTCAAATGGTTTTAAATACTTAGATTTTACTTGATGCTACGATTTCACATACTTGGTACTGTTGTCTTGACCTCCTTCGAGTGCGTTCATCTGCGAGTTGAGAGTACACGATCGTTGATCCTCGCTCTTAGGGTCATGATTCAGCGTTTGGGAAGCTCCGTTTCTCCGGAGGCTTATCAGTGGTATAGTCCCCTGTCGTAGTAGGTACTTACATTAAGGGGTATGGCGGGGCCCTGTACCGCCGTTGTTGTCGTATCATTCTTAGAGGTCTGTAGTACTGTTGTGGGCAGAATTGTAAAAAATGATGTAACTGTTCTAGTTGTTATATATATATCTTAGAAAAGCGAGTTTTCTCAGATAAGCTGTTTCATATTTCATAATATATCATGTCTTGTTTTATGTTCGTGATTACTCGATGTATGTCTACTTGGGTGCGGTAAGGCACGATCACGAACCTGGTTTGGTCGTGACAAAAGTGGTATCGAGCGATTAATCCTCGGAAAATGTCTCTGACCGTATCTAGTAAGTCTTGATTATCGGTGTGTTGTGCGCGCACCAATGTCGTGAGGCTATAGGATATTTAGGATTGGTTTCCATTCTTCTCACTGAGATCGTGCCTTAGAGGCGTGTTATAAGTTGGACCCCTCAACGTATTTCTTTCCGTACTGTTATGCCTCCGCGTAAGGCAACCGGGCGAAGGCAAAGCGGCCGAGAAGGTGAGTAAATCTGAGAGGTTCTGAGCCTGAGCCAACCATCACCTGGGGTGGTGCTTCATTCGGTGTTTTTGCGGCGTCGCCGACCCAGCGAGTTTAGCGCGGCGGCGATTCCCTCTGCGGCCATGATGTATGAGCCTTGATTCTGTCACGACCGAACGGGCGTGGTGATGTCTTACCGGGCACCAGTAGCCATACGTCAGTGTCGGCGGAATATAAAACAAGACATGAATAAAGTGAAGTGTAAAGCAGTTATCGAGAAAAGTTGCTTTCGGCATAAATATATAACAAGCTGAAACGATTCATCCACAATTGCGCCTGGCAATACTCTGGACCTCAAGAATGATATGACAACAATGGCGGAGGCGGGGCCGCCATACCACGAATGTAAGCACTTACAGCAGCGGACTATACCGTGATAAACCTCGGAGAGAGCTTCCCAACGCTGACTGACCACAGGCGAGGATCAACATGGTGTACCTCTACTGCGGCATGAACGCCTGACTCAACAGTATCGTATGGCCCGAAAATATCTAATGTAAATGAAATCATAGTATTCTATATAAAGCGGGAGACATGTATGATAACCAAACTACGATTCCTGATAAATAGCGATCATGTCGAGTCGGACTCACGCCCTCAAAGTCATCACTCAAATACAACTATGGGTCTCACGCCCACAGCATCAATCATGCCCGTGGAATATCTTCCTCACTGCCGGCAGTGTATGATATAAAAGCACCAAGGAATACACATGAACACCAGGTCCTACCTGTGTCATAATAAAACCGTCACGGGTGAAATGCGAAGGCATAGCCAGACTACTAAAACCCGGTACCAACAAGGTCATAAAGCGTATCATGAGATCTGTCTAGACCGCCACATGATCGAAGGCGCCACTGCGCGATGTATCTAATGTCGCGTCTAGTCCTGGAACTTCCAGCGACTCGCGTAAGCCACTCAGATGGCCCGCGTGAGGTATTCCCGCATCGAGGGTAGCTACTCCCGGCGTCACGGACTCGCGATCCGCGTAGCCCACGTAGACCGCGTGACCATAAAGGCCGCGCACTAACACGGAACTCTGCGTAGCTCCGCGTAGGTCACACAAACCCGCGTGAGGTATTCTCGAATCATAGGTCACCGCAGACCACTTTGAGTCTACCCGCGTGGAGGGCAACAACCCGGAATCATGTCGAGAGGTGAGTGATATAATACTAACATAACAACTTATCGTTAAACAACATAAGCCTGACAAAGGAAACCCACTTTATACAAACATCACAAGACAGCGACACACGTAGCATCCTAACATGTCTACTTATCAAACCATCTTACTACACTTTCCAGAATCAATACAAGACTTTCATAAAAAAAAATAAGTAAACCGTTCCTTCTATCTTCCTTAAGTCGTTATACCTAACTTCCGTAAAGCTAGTATAACACTTAAGCTTTTAAAACCAAGTATTTCTTTTCTTTCAAAAATGGTTAATAACTCTTTTGAAATACTTCCAGATTCTTATTATTTAAACTCAAGTCAAAAGACATCAAAGTAAAACCAAAACAATTTCCATACCTTCTTTTAAAACAAAGGCACTTCTCCTTTAAAAGTCAAGTAGCAATATACTTTTTAAACCAAGTGTCTTACTCTTTTAAAAACAAGTAATCTATACCTTTAAATCAAATTACTTCTCCTTTCCCAAAATCAAGTTGTTTATAAGTCAAGTTATCATTTTAAATCCAATGATAAAACCATTCTTATTTTTCGAAATCAAGATAACTTTATTCTTTAAAAGACCACACACCCGTTAATCATGAGTGAGATTTTACAACTTTTAACATAATTCAAGTCCTTAATGTTTCATAACAAGTCACTTAACTTTGGAATCAAGTCAAGGACACAAAAGGAAAATCAACTTCCTTTAAACACGCGTGCGTCTGCCGCTTTAAATATATTTCACAAATATCATGCTAGAAAGGATAGGAAGAGGTTCACATACCTCATGACGATTATCGACAATTAGCAAAGCGCTCCAAGTACTCTAACCTTGCTGCCTTTTCCACCCTTGAGTAGAATACGCTACTCGTAGTACTTGACTATAAAGGCCACAAAGCGTCTATCAACCTCTAGCTCTCTTCGTAGAATAATTCTAGATACAAGATTCCTTATTCTCTACGGAAAATTCAGCGGCACCTCCCCACATGAAACACGTAAAACTCCTCGCCAGCGGGCTGTACCAAACCAACAATTCCGGGGTTACACGTCTAACGGGCGTGTACAATTCTACTCACAATAATACTACAAGTCTCTTTGCAAATACGGTCGATGTAAATATAGTTCAAATCCTTATAATTATACTTCGATATATCTTATACTCGATGATTAACTACTCTGACATGTAATTTCCAATTACAATAGGGGACATAGATCATTACCTCGATAAGCCCAAAATTATCGAGATTATAAGTCGATCTGAGCAGCGTTTAGCTCGATTCTGGCGCTCCAACAGCTCCAAGCAACCCATAGAAGTTTCCAAATAACCTCTTAACACTTCATCTAAGCTATGAAGATTTTTCTAGAAGCCGTTTTTGCGACTAAAGGAATAAAGTAGAATTTAAGACTCTAGTATTGAAATAACTTGGAATACAACTAGGGATACTAGGCTAAGGTATTTGGGACTATATCAACACTTGAAGAATTTTCCTACACCAAGGGGAGAGTAGGGCGAGAACCTCGACAAAGGGGAGTATTTTGTGACTTAGAATCTCAAAGTGTGGATGAAATAAGTCTTGAAACAATGGGGTATTTATAGGAAAATCAATGGCGTGATCTAGGCAAGTGTGTGGTGAGGATGGGGTACATGTGTGTAGGTAGTTGGCCAACCATTTGGCTACCACAAAAATGGGACAAGTGGCACCGCAAAAATGGGCCAACTTGTCGCTAAAGCGTCCACTTGGCATTCTCCAATTCGCCAACATGGCCACGGGGGTGACACGTGTCGCCCTACTCGTCAAAATATTTCTTCTTCCGAAAATATCCATGATGCCAAAAATCCAAAAATAAAGTGGGCCACCAAAAGCGTAAATTCTCAGTGGGCCCACGTGACCAATTCGGAAATAAAATTCCATAATTCTCAAATATTCCAAAAGTCAGAATACCAAATCACGAATCAATTCCCGTTAACGAACATTTTCCTTCTCAAAATTCGGAAACTTTTAAAGTGAAAAATCCAACTTTCTTCCTTTCCGATTTTAATGTCGTATTTACGTCGTGCGTCCTCGTATACATACTGCTGGAACTACGAGGTGTAACAAGTTCCACGACCAGGGAACAAGATTATGGATTAAAAGAATGGACACATTACTAGCTAGGACTTTGTAACGAGAGAATATAGAGTGCAGATATATCACGGGTCTTGATGACTATCTAAAGAAAGGATGTGCAAAGTAGCTCTTGATCGAGCTTGAGCATGGCACGTATGCGGGCTTATCGTGGCGGCGAGCGTAGGTGTCACGACCCGAACCGGGCGTGTTGGTGCCTTACCGGGCACCCTGGTGATCTGACATCGAGTAATCAATGGAACGTAAGGCGATAACATGAAATAACAAGAAGTATGAAACAATAGTGCGAGAAAACTTGCCTTACGGCATATATATATAAATCAATTTAAACCGAAACGATTTACATCCCATTACAACTACGCCCTTGTGATGCTGACCACAGAATGATGCGACAACAATGGCGGGGCGGGGCCGCCAGCCACGAACACCTACACACTACTACGGGGACTATACCAGCGATAAGCCTCGGAAAGCGGAGCTTCCCAAGCTGACTGTGACCACGAGCTAGGATCAACGGCGGTGTACCTCGACTGCGGCGTGACGGCCGGCGAGGTCGATCAGCGGTACAAGTATGTGGCGAAAATACGTAAATGAAATCATAATAGTCTATATAAAGCGGACATGTATGATAAGCAAACTACGATTCACAATAAATAGCGGTCATGTCAAGTCGAGGACTCGCCTCAAATCGCTCATCAAATATAACAATGGGTCTCGCCCAGACATCAATCATGCGTGGCATACCTTACTGCAGTGGCGATCATGATATAATCACAAAAGTACACATGAACACGGGTCCCTTTGTGTCATCATAAAAACCGTCGGGATAAATGCGAAGGCATAGCCGAGCTACTAAAACCAGTACAAACAAGGTCGTAAAGCGTATCATGAGATCTGTCTGGGCCGTCACATGATCAAAGCGGCCACTCGCGCGATATCTAATGTCGCGTCTAGCCACGGAACTTCCATAGCTCGCGTAGGCCACTCGATGGCCCGCGTAGGTATTCCCGCGGGTAGCTACTCCCGGCGTCTGGACTCGCCCGCGTAGCCCGAACCGCGTGACCACAAGGCCGCAAACTAACACGGAACTCGTAGCTCGCGTAGGCCGTCTGACATGCGTAAGGTATTCTCGAATCATAGGTCACTAGACGCTTTGATCACCACGCGGAGGCAACCTCGGAAACAAGTCAAGGTGAGTGGTATAATACCAACATGGTGATCGTTAAACAACTTTAAAGCGCGATCGAGGAAGACCCCGCTACAAAACATCACGAGATGCTAACACACGTAGCATCCTAGCATGTTTACTTATCAAATCAACAAGAAAGTATTACAAGGCTATCACAAACCAGCGATCAAGTTATACACAAGGTACATTCTAATATATGATTAACGGTCGGAATTATCTATTCCCAAAGTACTTCATACATTATCTTTTAAAAGATCGTTACGTTTACAAAGTCACACAATACGTAGTATATGAAAATAGAGTGATTATCTTTTGAAGTAAATCAAAACACTTCTCTTGTAAAATCAAGTAACAACATTCTTTTCCAAATGTTTGGTTTGCCTAATTTCAATTACTCAAGTTTCTCATTTTGAAAGGTTTCGTAGTTCATAATTTTAATCAACTTAATGATATAATTCTCCTTTAAAAGCAATTTGAGAAACATATGTATACGATTGAGTAGGTTATTCTTGTTTATAACAATCTTATTTTAAGCGACCATGATCTAGGAAATGTAACATCATTTTGTCTCATCTTAGTTTCTATCACGGATGGAAGTTTTCTTGGTTTTACTAATACATTATTAGTCAAACATTTCCCTTTATTAGCGTTGTGGTTTGTTCGATACTTATTAGATTTAGAAATCGATGAAACATTATTGCTTTTAAAATCAAAGTACTCATTACTCGAATGAGGTTTTACAACATTTTAACAAAATGTTAATTACCAAATAAAACAAGTTAAGTCTCTTATCATTAAGATTAAGCCTCTTAACTTTTAAAATCGATAAACCATTCTCTTTACCTCTCTTAAAGCGTTATACCTAACTTCCCATAAAGCTAGTATAACTCTTCTTTATTATCACACATCAAGTCGGTTACCTTTTAAAACCACAAAGCATTTTACGTACATGCCTAGTACTACATAGTTATACACGTATCATGCTAGAAAAGGTAGGAAGAGGTTCACATACCTCGCGGCGATTATCGACTAATAGCAAAGCGCTCAGTACCTCAAACCGTGGCTACTCCTAAGCCAGTAGATCGCGCCACGCGTACTTGACCTATAAGGCCAAGCGCTTATTAACATCTAGATCATATCGTAGAACATTCTACGAAAATTGGCGCACACCACACGCCACGCGCGAATCTCCTCCTCATCGGCGGCTATCAAGCCAACGAGGGGTTATATCTAACGGACGTGTACAATTCTACATTAATGCTACCTGGCAAGTCTCTATGTCTGATCGCATGTAATTGATTCGATTCTCTTTCTTTATATTAGAGCTTAAGTCAAAGACATTGCCGCAAAGCTAGGTTCAGTTCTATATATAGTATGCTTCAACTATATAATCTTACAACATGTAATTTCCAATTACAATAAGGGACAAGATATTACCTCGATAAGCCCAAAATTATCTAGTTTAATGTAAGCTCATGAGCAGCGTTTAGCTCAACTCAGTGCGCTCGACCCGCTCCAAACCACCAGAAGTTCTAACCAACTTCTACTTAATACCAACTATCTATGGAGATTTTCCTTAGGGTTTCGTTTGTGGTACGGAAAGTATAATAGTATTTACGGGCTTTTCAGTATAAGTGTAACCTTGGAATACCACAAGGTATAAGGCTAAGGTAATTTGGGTATAGTATGATACTTTTGAGAGTATTTCTACCAGAGGGGTATTTATACGAGACAACACCACAAGGGGGTGTATACCCTCGGCTGACCCACTAGTGGGGTACTCGACGAGGGGAGAGGGCTCTACCAAAGCCTCACAAAGGGAGCGAGAACACCCTGAGGAGAGGGGATTTCTAAGACTTAGAACATTTTAGGATGAATAAGTCTTCCCGAGGAGGAGGTATTTATAGGTCAAGCAAAGGCCAACCAATGGCGATCATGCAAGTAGTAAGCAAGTGTAAGGTCAAGATTTGGACAAGTGTGTGTGGGTCCCACTTTATCAATCAACACACAAAATATCCTACCAACCCCAAGGTCCATTCGGCTCACTAGCCCATAGGTCCGCTGATGAGAGGTGCCAAGTGGCGCCCTCTTGTTAGTCTGACGTTCGATCTCTCGGAAAAATCCGCGAAAATTAAAAATGACATAGCGGAATTTTCCCGCCATGAGATATGTAAAGCGTTTAGTCGGCGACTCTAATCGGGTGTTGTGCAAAGTGAAATCGGCGACTTTAAAAGCCCAAACTTTTCTCGTCGTCTTACGTCGTACTGCGAAATACGGTATAACATTCTCCCCTCCTTAGAAACATTCGTCGAATGTTTCTTCTAAGTCTCAAAGCGAGCGCGGCGCCGGTATGGCCTTCACTACTATAATTCACGAGAACAAACTCACGCTTTGTAAACATCGCGCCAAAATACTTACATCCGTCCACGAAAACACCTCTAACATCGCCACAAAACACCTCTCTCGGGGTCTAGAATATACTTCCTTCGCGCTCTCTTTACAAAGAAATGATCACATCTATGCTTGCCATACATGCTCGCTTCTTCCCTTACGTGTCGTACGCTTCATGTACTCGAACTCTCATAACCTACCACATTTAAATCTGTAGTTTCCAAAACTGGGGTTACTATCTCTAACGTGGTCATCGTTAGGGAACACTCTGGATGGATCAGATACTTTCTGAACATAACAATCTGAAGACGGACGTCTTGCCTCTAAGTCGGACGACAAAAACTAATCATATAGGCAACGGCCTACTCTTCAAATGACTGAAAAGGCCCAAGTAACTGGGCTAAGTTTCCTCTGTTTTCCAAAGCTCATCGCACCTATCAGGGGTGGTACCTTGAAGACCGACCGTCGGCACAGACTCTAAGCGTGCGTCGTAGATAATCCATACGATTTCTCGGTGCCAAAAACCTCTTCTAGATAAGCCTCACCCTATCCACGGTCTGTTGGAACAAGCTGAACATTATCTGAACGCCAACATCAAACCAATCGACTGCGACTTACACTTCCGCCAGTGGCGTCATAGCGACATCCGAATCACGAAATGGTAGCTACTAAAACACTCCTCAACAGGAGACAACAATCCTTACTACCTGAAATCCACTGTTGGCAGAGGCGAATACGTCTGAGACTCGCGAGTTCACAATCCTGGTAAAACTTCGAGAAAAAGCAGTAGTAACACAGGCTCCGCATGCGTCATAAGGTAAAGGTAGGCACCGTCGCGACCTTACAACCTTTCGATATAACGTCATGGTACCATAGTACGGTTTGGACTAAAAGATAAGGCAGGTGACCTCGTGGCGGAGCTGCGATTGAGCAGCGTCCACGAACTCGCGTCCCAGTTAACTAAACTTGGCCTAACACCCTCGTAACCCAACAGCGGGACCACCACACGACCCCAACACTATACGGGCGGCGGGTTGACGCAGCGGTAGCCTCAACCCGGCGTGTTATACCCATTTTTCCAAAGTATGCGTAAGGCGTGCGTCGAAAGTGTAACCTTAAAAGTTTAGGCCTAGGGCGTTTTTGGGCACTCACACAAATCGTTTCCGGCGAAGCGTTTAACAAGACTCGCGTAGGATAAATTCCGCTATGTCATTTCTAATTTTCTTGGATTTTCCGAGAGGCGAAACACTTTGGACCAACAAGAGTCGACACTTGTCACCTCTCATTGATGGATGTGGGACGGCAATAGGGCGAATGGATTGGCAATTTTGTCAAGTAGTTGGTAGGATATTTTGTGTGCAAGTTGGCTAGTACACTTGCCCAAATCTTGACCTTAGACTTGCCTTGCATGGCATCATCTTGGCCCTTGGTTGTACTTCTTGACCTATAAATACCCCCAAGATGAAGAGTTCTTCATCCACAAATCTTTCTCAAGTCTTGAAAATCCTCTCCTCTCCCTTGAGCCTTTTAGGTCAACACACCTCCCCACACTGAGTGAAGCTTGGAGGCAACCCACTCCACAGCCTAGCCAAACCTACCCCCTCTTGGTAGAAAAGTTGCCTTCTAGTATTGTTATAATGCCCAAAATACCTAGCCCATCCATTAGTACTTAGTAGAAGTTGTGAAGAACTTCTAAGGTTTCCTGGAGCTATCGGACGTCTGACTTAGGAGCTAAACCTTGCTCAGGATCGACTTATATCTAGGATATTATTGGGCTTATCGAGGTAAATAATCTTGTCCTTCTTTTGTAATTAGAGAATACATCTTTGTAGAAGTATAGAAATAAGTATTAAATACTTAGAAGGATATTCGAATAGAATTGGTATTATCACGAGAAGGGTTTAAAAGAAGAATAATTGAACTATACTTACTTAGAATGTTTTCTGATGGAGCTTGAGTAGCTCACGGGTAGGGAAGTCTTTTAGATTTTCCGTAGAATAAAGGACCCTGCTTAGAAGCATTTCTGAGTAGTGAAAAGCGTTGATAGGCGTGTCGACTATTATAGGTTGATTCTCTGTGTGACATATTGACTTGGCGGTGGTTTCGAGAAGGTATGTGATTCTTCCTAAAGCATGATATTTTTAAATATATGATACGGTGACGTACGTGTGTTAAGCGAATAATAACTACGGCAATGTCTTTCGACTTAAGCTGAATAATACTTACAGCGATGTCTCGCGACTTAAGCACGAATAAGGATCGAAAGCATTTCAAAAGGTGAATCATTTTTAACAGAAGAGAACTAATTGGTTTTTAAACAGAAGTTTAAGAGTTATACTAGCTTTATGGGAAGTTAGGTATAACCATGTAAGCATGATAAAAGAAACAGTTTGCCTATGTGTTTATAACAGACTTATATTGATTTGTGAAAAGAATAATAAGATGGTTTGATAAGTAGACATGATATGATGCTATGTGTGTTAGTGTCTTGTAACGTTTGAATAAAAGAGTATTCTTGTTGTGCTTATGTTGTTTAACGATAAGCTGTTATGTTAGTGTAATATCACTCACCTCTTGACATATTACAGGGGTTGCCCGCTCCGTCGCGGGGTAGACTGAGTGATGCAGGACCGTGATTCGAGAATACCTCATGCGGGTCCAGGGGACTATCGCGGAGCTACGGAGTTCGAGGTTAGTGATGCGGGGTTATACCTCATGCGGACTACGAGTCGGGGCGATCTGGGAGTAGCTACCTGCGATGCGCGGGTTATACCTCATGCGGGCCTATGTGGTGCCTTTCGGACTACTGAGTCGAGGATTAGGCTTGCATAATGATACTATGGGCAAATTGGCCTCGCTTCGATCATCGCGACCTAGAAGACTGCTTCTGATTTACATTGTTGCTCTTGTTTATGATGTGGCCACATGTGCGGTTACATTGGTTGTTTCGTGCATATTTATAAAATTGGTTTAAAATGATATGATTCATTTAAGTACTTTACAGTTTCACATACTTAGTACATTTGTATCTTGACCTCGCCAGTGCGTTCATGCCGCGTGTAAGAGCTGGCGGTGCTAGATCCACATCCTTAGGATCTTTGCGTTGGTGTCGGGAGCTCAGTTCTCAGGAGGCTCTACTTTTGGGTATGATCTCCATTGTAGATAGTTTTGTACATTCGGCGTATGGCGGGGCATCCGCGATAGTTGTTTACTTAGCCAAGTGCAGTCTATTATGCAGTTGGGATGTAGCGCAAACTATGTTTTATATATATCTTAGAAAGGCAAACTTTTCTTGAATAAAGCTTTCTCCTTTTTAATAATGTTTCTTGTCTTGTTTTATATTTCCGATTTTCTCGATGTATGGCGCCAGGTGCGGGTAAGGCACGATCCACGAACGGGCAGTCGTGACAAAAGTGGTATCGAAGCGATTAATCTCTAAAGTGTCTACAGACCGTATCTAGTAGAGTCTTGATTATCGGTGTGTTGTGCACCACACCAATAATAAGGAGGCTACAGGATATTTAGGATTGGTTTCCATTCTTCTCACTCTGAGATCGTGCTTTAGGTGTGTTAAGTTGGACCCTCTAACGTATTCCTTTTACTCAGATTATGCCTCGCGTAAAGCAAGTATCGACCAGTTCGGGCGTGGTAGTGCCTTACCCGCAAGTAGTCATACATCAGTAATGGTCGGAATATAAAAACAAGACATGAAAGCGATTTGTAAAATGAGACACGATTTATCGAAGAAAAGTCGCTTCGGCATATATACATATAACCCAAGAGTTTTTGCGATTCGTTGAAAATGTACAATAGGACTCTGAACCTCTAGGAAAGTAAACAACTATGGCGGGAGGGAGGCCATGCCACTATTATGCAAAACTAATTACAACGGGAGAGCATACCCAAGTAGAGCCTCGGAGAAGATGGAGCTCACGGCGTATGAAGATCCTGAGGATGCGGATCTAGCACTGCTTTGCCTGGCATAACGCGGCCCAGAAGGTCGATTACAACGGTACTAAGTATGCGCAGCAAGTACTTAAATGAAGACATATCATTTTTAAAATCGATTTACATATATGTAACAACCAAGGTAACATGCGTAGTGCCACATCATAAACAAGAGCAATAGGTAAAGCGTATGTTACACCAAGTAAATTCTAGAGGATAGATAAGTTGGCAAACATGTGTTGGAAGGATTTTGAGTTTACCTTTGAGTATTGGACCCAGTTGTTAAGGATTGTAAGGTGTTTAAAAGGCCTAGTGTGTAGTCAGATTGAATCTAGGTCATCGCGACCAATGGTTAAATCGATTGGACATCGAGTCAAAAGTTATGGAAGTTTCAAGTTTGGCGATCCAAGCGATGACTTGATTCGGGGTTGCGCCGCCGGAGAAGCGGGGCGGCGCCGATTATCTTGAGTCTGCGGGTGTTGAAGCCGCGGCCGAATCTGGCATGGCGCGCCGCTGCGTCAATTATTTTACGAAGTGTTAGCGCGGCCCCGGTGAGCGGCAGCGCGCGAGGCGGGATTTTAGCGGGTAAAGGAGAAAAATCGGGGATATTTTTATAAGGAGCCTATGGGAGGGTGACAAGTGTCCCTCACGTCCTTTGACCAGTGATAAGCTTTATTTTAGGGCGATCTTGGAAGACTTGGCGTTTCATTCAAACCCTCCCGAGAAAACCCTCTCCGCCTACAGGTTTTGAGAAACGGCCTTGAGGCTGTTGGAGCGGCAAGAAGGAAAAAGTGTTGGTGAACTTGTGGGAGCCGGTGGTTGAGTTGACGGAAGAAGTGGTAGGAAAGGGCTTTTGTGGGCTTTTCTAAAAGGTAAGAGTTTCCGCCTGCAGGTTTGAGTTAGTACTTGTGATAGTAGTATAGATTTGTGAGCACAGAGGCATTATAGTTAAGTTTGTATAGATTTGTGAGCCTTTGAAATTTGTTATAGTTAAGTTGGCTTAGATTTGGATCTTGTAGCCTTGTTGATTTGACTTGTGAAGGTGGCAAGTTAATAGAAACAAAGGAAGTTACATCGATTTCCGTAGAATGTAGGGGCCTTGTACTTAGTTTACTCTGCGTTCGAAACTAGAGTTTGATAGGCGTTTTATGGCCTTATAGGATTGAAGTACTACGTGTAGCATATTAACTTGTAAGGAGATAATCTTGTGGAGCATTTTGCTTAGTGTCGACAATCGTCGCGGTATGTGATTCTTCTATCCTCTTGACATGACTATTTGTGAAATATATAGTGCGGTTGTTGCGTGTGTTAAAGGGAAATTGATTTTCCAAATTGTGTCTTGACTTGTTATGAGTGTAAAGGGCCGTTAGGTGTAAAGTAGTAAGTCTTATCAGATTTAGTAATGGGCACTGGTGCTTTAAAAAGAATGAGCCCTCTTGGTCTCGCTAAATGTTTATGTGGTAATTGGTTGGTTTAAAACATAAAGGGGTTATAACGGCTTTATGGGAAGTCGATTATAACAACTTTATGTGAGTAAAAGAAGCGGTTGTTGATTGGTAGAAGTTAAGAGACTTGATCTTGTAAGATAAGAGACTTAACTTAGAATTGTGAAAGTTTTGTAATGTATTCAAAAGTTGTAAAACCTCATTCGTGAGTAATGAGTAATACTTAGTTTTGAAAACTTAAGAGTTATACTAGCTTTATGGGAAGTTAGGTATAACTTGGCATAAGAATAATGAAATGGATTTGAAAGTGGAACAAGTATCGAACACACACTTGCGCTAATAAAGGAAAAGGTTTATACTAATAGATTATATTAAAACCAGTATAAACATAAAATCTGCATAGAAACTAAGATAAGACAAAATGATATTACATTTCCTAGATCATGTTGCAAATGAGAATCATTGATAACAAGTTCGACTTTTCTTAAAATTCCAAAGAATGAACTTAATGGATTGCGAAGGATAATGTACTGGATTTTGGAAAGAGAAGTAACTTGAGTTTGAAAGTATAAATCACTTGTTTTGAGATATCGAACTTTTCTAGGGAAAAGTAAATGACTAGTTTTAAAAGGTAGGAATACTTGACCTTAAAGGTTAATTACTTGGACTTTTAAAAGGTATACTGACGTTATGTTAATTGTGTTTGAAATCGTGTTTTAAACATGAATGTGTGTGATACCACGTGTGATAGTATCGTATGGTTTCTACGTAAAGAGAGAAGGTCTTTGAAGGTAGGAAAGAATGTAGTATTTTGGGGTTGGAACCGGTTTGTCGACTTAAGCGAAGGTACTTTGAGTTGTGTGTAACTTGCTGTGCTTGTGGTGATAGTTTTGTTGTTGTGCAAGTGTTTGACTTTGTCTTCTAGGAGTCTCTCGACGGAGGCGGATATCGGGTGGTATGATGGACATATCGACACGTTGGGTAGCCAGCGGGTATCTTCCACTATATTGATCCTTTGGGACATGTCGACCGTTAGGTAGCCCACGGGTATGCTTATTAGGGTGTTATCTTGTAAAGCCGTTTGGACATCTTGACACGTTGGGTAGCCCGCAGTATCGTCGCGATCGCAGTGAGTATTATCTGGGTATTTGTTTTGGACATCGCGACCGCGTTGGGTACAGCCCGCGAGTATCGTCCGCGGTGAGTATTATCTGGGTATTTGTTTGGACATCGACCGTTGGGTAGCCGAGTATGCGTCCGCGGTGAGTATTATTATCTTGCTTGTTATTGGTTGGGACATCCGGACCGTTGGGTAACCCGTATCGTCAGCTGTGAGTACTATCTTGTTATTGGGTTACATCACACGCGTTGGGTAGCCCACGCAGTATCGTCGGCTTTGAGTAATGATCTTTCGGGCGTGAGTCACGACTGATGTGATTGATTTGGTCAGGCTGTATATCGTGGTGTGCTTGTAGTTTGAGTTATCATCACATGTATCTCACTGTTTTCCTTATAGACTATTATGATTTCATTTACGTGATTTTTTACCGCTCGATACTCTGATTTTCAGGACTATTTATCTTGGCCCGGCCGAAGGCTGCGTTCATCCGCGAGGTTGAGATCTGTCGCTTGTTGATCGCGCCCTTTGGATCATTTTGTTGGTTCTTCGAAGCTCCATTCCTTCCTGAGACTTTTGTCACTGAGTACAGTTCACGAAGTTGTAGAACTTTTTGCACATTCGGTGGTATGGCTACGGCCACTGCCCCGTCGGAAGATGTTATAAAAATTCTTAGAAGTGCAGCCCAGAAGATCTTGATGTGGGCGGGATTGTAGCTATTCGGGTGTTAGTTATTTTTACCGGGAAAAAATGGTAACCGCTTGGATTGCTTTGTTTTCTCTTTCATTGGTTATCGTGTATGAAAGTTTTAATTTCATTGATTTTCGACGATGTTGTTTGACCTACCGGCGTGCCGGGTAAAGCACGATCGCCCGCTTGGGATTTCTCGGTCGTGTGAAT
The DNA here is from genome assembly GCA_029844215.1 of Przewalskia tangutica. Taxonomy (NCBI): domain Eukaryota; kingdom Viridiplantae; phylum Streptophyta; class Magnoliopsida; order Solanales; family Solanaceae; genus Przewalskia; species Przewalskia tangutica. Next base: position 113,348,833 of record CM056720.1, read on the forward strand.
GTATTATCGTGAGCGATTAGTCCTCGGAAAGTGTCTGCGTAATCGCAGATGTCCCCAAGAAGTAAGTCTTGATTATCGGGATGCTGGTGTGCGCCACATCTATAATCGTGAGGTCATGACATTTAGATCGGATTAGTTTATTCTTCTCATTATGAGATCGTGCCTTGGGAAAATTTGTATTTGTTGTCAGTTGGACCCACTCCCCGGCGTGTTTCGCTTTTTACCGATTATGCCTCTGCGAAGCAACCTTGAGGCCCGTGGAAGGGCAAGAAAGCGGCGAGAGAGGGAGGCTGCGAGTGAGCAAACGCGGCGGTCTCTACGAGACCGCGATGCACGAGCCCATCCACCGGTCCGCGGTGCAGGCGAGAGAGAATGGGTTACAAGCGAGTTGGCGATTCATTGGCGAGAGAGTTGTGGCGGAACATCGAGGATGGTGGGCGCAGCTGGCCGATTCGATGCTTCCATAGATGGATTCGCCCGAGATCGGATAGGTTTGAGGCCGGCGGACTTTACGAGTTGCGGCCGCGACTTGCCGTAGTTCTCAGTCGAGGCCCTCGAGGATGATCCGCGAGAAGTTCAGCCCGACAAAGCGAGTTCTGGCGGATCGCCCGAAGTGATCGAGGCATCGGGCTTAGACCGAAGATCAAATTGGTCCACGAGCTTGCGTCGGTGCAATTTCGTGATCACCATGATCGTTATTAGCCGGTTTGATTACAGTGAGGCCTTTGTCCGGGAGGGTATCTGCGACTTCAGTAATGATCGAGATGGGCGCAGTTCTGAGAGCATTGCGCACATTTCTTTGCCTCGCGGATTTGCGAGGACTTCGGCCGACAGTTTTTGAAGTGTTGAAGCGTAAGCTGGCGTACGGCTTCCGAGAGTACAACGTGGGTTTAACTCACTAGCTCGAAATCTACGTCCAGCCGTTAGTAGCGTGAGCATGGAGAGACAGAGTGCACCGCTTATGTCCACGGGCTTGATGACTATTGGCGTGAAGAGTTGCTCTTTCGGGAGTAGCTGCTTCATAAGAGTATGGACATTGCGCGTAGCGAGGCCTGTGCATCGCGGCATGGATGTGAGGCACAACGTGAGTCGACGGAATGACCGAATCGTGAGTGGGCAAAGCGTGAGAGTCCGCTTTGGTGACGCCGAGGCCCAGGCGGCACTTCGGCGGGTTAGTTATGCGCCTCGCTGATGCAAAGGTGCTCCACCTCGCCGTCGGGACGTTCCGAAAAATTCGAGGCGGTGGGGGGCTCCGTTTCCGAGGTTTTTGGGGGATCGGGGATGTTAGTCGCGATGGACCACCACCTCGTTAATGACCATTATGGTAGGCTCGCGATGGTGAGTAATATCTTGCTAATAGAGAATCATTTTACATCGACGGTCACCGAGACCATTTGCAAGGAATTGTCCAGCGAGAGATAAGCGCGGAGGTTGAGATTGACACGCCTTTCTGATCAGGCGGACTATCTCACTCGCTTTTGTCGCGTCGTGCAGGGAAAAGAACACAGCGGTGAACGCACGTAAGAGCGACAGAAGGAAGTGAAACATGAGTTCTGAGGTATATTCTTAACCCTACAGTGAGTATTGTATGCTTTGATGTTGTGGTGATGTGTTGAGTGCATATGTTCGGGTAGCTTTGTGTATATAATGTGATTTGGAAGCATGGTTAATAAAGAGGGTAAGTTGGGGATGAAAAATTTTGAACCTTTAGAATTTACTCATGGGTTGAGACCTTGGATGTAATAAGTGCCTTGGGTGAGCACTTTCATCGTGAAAAATCGCTTGGAGTGTATGGTATACGTAGGAGTTTTGTGTGATGATTCCACGGGTAGTTTTGCGATACGAGTGGTAGCTTATGACGTGGATTAGTAAGATGGGTGAGTTGGAGGTAGTGACTCTCAGGTGGTAGAAAGCGAGGCAGTGTTGAATTGTGGGGCGTGTCTTTAGAGAGGGGGTGTGAGTGTCTGAGGAAGATGCTGTAGGAGAGTAAGGATGAGAAATCCTTTGGAGCGAGGGAGGAGAAAATAAGTGATGTTTGCACGTTGGAAGGTGATTTCTACCGATTAATTTGGAATTTGGAATCTTGCGTGAATTTCTATATTATGGCCATGAGAGGCATAAATGAGTTTAGTAGGTATAGTAGTGAAGAAGACTATCACAGCGCGTATGTTCTGAAGACTTAGAAGGAGCATCCGGGGACCGAATGTTTTACGAGAGAAGAACTGTTACACCAGTAAAATTCTAGAGAGGATAGATAGAAGTTGGCAAGCATGTGTTGGAAGGATTTTGAGTTTTGCTTTAGTGTGGACCCAGGTTATTTAAGGATTGCCAAGGTGTTTAAAAGGCCTAGTGTGTAGTCCCAGATTTGAATCTAGGTATTATGACCAGCCCAGATTAGTCCCAGATTGGACAGCCGGAGTCAAAGTTATGGAAGTTTCAAGTTTGGCCCAGCGCTGATCCGAAAATGCATGGTGACTTGATTCAGGGGTTGTGGCCTTGGCAATGTTCGGAGAAGAAAGCGAGACGGCGAGCATGTATGGGTGTCTTTGAGTCTGCCCAGGTGTTGAAAAAGCTTGGCCATGGCCGAATCACGGCGCGGCAGCCAGTGCAGCGTGCAATTATTTTCTGAAGTGTTAGCGCCCTTGGCCCGTGTGTGGCGGCGCGGCGTAGAGGCCCGGATACCTAACGGGTAAGGAGAAAAATCGGGGATATTTTTATAAGAGCCTGCGGAGGGTGACAGAGTGTCCATAAGTCGCTTTGACTCCAGCGATAAGGCTTTATTTTAGGGCGAGTCTTGGAAGACTTGGCCATTCATTCAAACC